>PITA01018943.1:0-38998 GCA_004023965.1 Spilogale gracilis | reverse complement strand
TTGCCTTTCCCCCAATTTGGGGTTTTGCATTGGAATGTTGTCCTCCTGAGCTTCTGGCGTGCTTTCTGGGGGCGGGGCGTGTCGTTCCCCTTCAGTCCTTCTACCTAGGCTGAGTCTCTCGGCCCCCGTGCTAGAGGCCTGTCTCCACGGCAACCAGACTATCAGGCTGCAATTCTCTGGTAGCGGAGCGTTGTTCTTTCGCGTCTTTTTTCAGCAGTTGAGGAAGTCAAGTCGGAGCAGGATGTCTGTGCCCAGACCTGCCTCCCAGAGGGAGCCTCTACACAGGGAGGGGCTCTTTCCAGCCTCCCAGTTGGCAGTCTGTCACGGCCGGGCTGGTGCAGATGTTGTATTGATTTCTGCCCCTGTCCCCGCTTGTCGTTTCACTCCCGCACCTCTAAGCCACAACTCCTTTTGGATCGCGCGACTTTGTCTGCCCCCAGGGACCTGGGGCCTCTCCGGTCCCACCAAAGTCTGTAAAAAACGTTTTCCCCTGGGGGGGGGGTCTACACGCAGCCCACAGTTTGGAGAGAAACGGGAGAGAAGGACAGGATAGAATCCACTCCCGCTGCTTTCTTGGCAGCTGTGGCGGCTCAGGCGGAGGCAGGCCTGGGCGGCTGCGCGCGCGCCGGGGCCGGGGCCGGGGGCCGGGCCCGCCGGGGCGGAGGCCCGGGCGGCTGCGCGCGCGCCGGGGCTGGCGCCGGGGTCCGGGGCGGAGGCCCAGGCGGCTCCGCGCGCGCCGGGGCCGGCGCCGGCGGGGGGGAGGGAGTCCGGGCAGCGGGAAAAGAAAGAAAATAAAAGATTTTAAAAAGTCTCCTTGCCTTGCCCCGGGCTCCGCTGTGTTTAGCTTCTTTCTAGCCCCGATTAGGCCGTAATCTGCTGTTATTCCTCACTCACAGAGCACTTTCGTTTGGGGGTATTTGTTTTCAATGGTTCAGCTCTGCGGGCTTCCTCCCCCACTCCCCTGTCTCTGGAGGCAAGCCTCCAGACCCTCCTATTTGTTTCTACCTTTTTGCCGATGTTCTTTGTCTCTCGTGGCGGTCCAGAAGTGGGAAATATCACATTTCAGGCTGGTTTCATGGGTGTTCACGGTGGTCTTGTAGTGGTTTTTTTGCTGGAATTCAGCTCTCTGAACTCCCCGAAATGCGGTCACCTGGCCTTCCGCCAACTTCGAATCCCCCTCCAGATTTGTCTTTCTACAATGTTATTCTAATCATTTCAATCTTTTCTTTTTTGTTTTTCATACAATGTAATATTAGTTTCAGAAGTACAATACAGTGATTCCATACTTCCCTGTGTCACCCGGTGTACAACAATGTACCCCTTAAGCCCCACCACCTATTTCACCCAATTCCCAACCCACCTCTTTCAGGGACAGTGCCCCTCCTGCCATGCCCAAGCCACCAGAAAACTTTGGTGGAGGTACCTGTAAATGTGAATGAAAGCCCCTCTGGGCTTTCTCCTACCTAGAATCCAGAAAGCCACATACCCTGTGGGTCAGGGCAATATGTCCTTTGTGTGCATATTCAAGACATATAGTTCCATTTAATCCTCCCGGTAATCATATCTCTGTATCTCTTTCTGTATTTATTGATCCCTGTGCCTCAATGGTCTCAACTTCTGTGAGTTTAAGCAATCACTCTGTACCCTGCAGTAACAATACTAATCCTGTCTCTAGGGCTGGTGCAAAAGCAGTTAAAGATTTAACTGCACCACCCAACTTCCTCACTTTTAAATAATAAAAGACTGGGGCCCCTGTCAGTCAAGAGAGACTGAGAGACTGGGAGAGACTGAGAGACAAAGGCAGAGAGCCTGCGAGGACTCAGCAAGAGAGCCTTAGAGGAAACAGCAAGAGAGCTGGCAAACAGCAAGAGAGCCAGCAAAAAGACAGAAGCAATGCGAGGAGAGAGCAAGAAGCAAAGAGAGACAGAAGAAGAGAGAGAAGTAGAGCAAGAGGGCCAAAGCCAGAGCTAGAGAGCTAGAGCTAGAAAGCCAATACTAAAAAGCCAGAGCGTGCGCCTGAGCCTGCTTCATAGGTCTCTCCTGACTGACCTTGGGTCTGTCAGCTTGCATTAGATTCCCGTGTCTGAATCATTATTATTTCGCCCGCCAGACATCCCGCGGTTCGGGACCCACATCTCTGCCGAGGATGGCTCCCCGGTGGTGACACACCTCCCCTTCAGTAGCCATCAGTGTGTTCTCTATAGTTAAGGGTTTGTTTCTTAGTTTGCACCTAGCTTTCTTTCTCCTCCCTTTGCTCATTTGTTCTATTTCTTAAATTTCATATATGACTGATATCATATGGTATTTGTCCTTCAACAGACTTATTTCACTTAGCTCCCTGCTCAGCGGAGAGTCTGCTTCTCCCTCTTCCTCTGCTCCTCCCCCCAACTCATGCTATCTCTCTCTCTCCCACTCCCTCTCAAATAAATAAAATCTTCAAAAAAAAAATGGTGATCGTGGGTATCCCTATCTGATTTCTGACTGGAAAGGAAAACCTCCCAGTTTTTCTGCATTAAGGATGATATTAGCTGTGGGTCTTTCATATATGGCCTTTATGATGTTGAGACATGTTTCCTCTATCCTTACTTTGTTGAGGGTTTTTATCAAGAATGGATGCTGTACTTCATCAAATGCTTTATCTGCATCTACTAGAGAATCACATGGTTCTTATATTTTCTTTTATTAATGTTTTGTATCGCATTGATTGATTTGAAAATATTTACCCACACTTGTAGGCCAGGAATAAACCCAACCTGATAATGGTGAATAATTCTTTTAATCTACTGTTGGATTCAGTTTGCTAGTACCTTGGTGAGAACTTTTGTATCCATGTTCATCAGGGATATTGGCCTGTAATTATCCTCTTTAGTATGATCTTTGTCTAGTTTGGAATCAAGGTATTACTGGCCTAATAGAATGAGTTTGGAAGTTTTCCTTCCATATCTTTTTTTGGGGGTGGGGGGGAAGGGGGAGGAACAATCTGAGAGGAATGGGTATTAACCTTTCCTTAAATGTTTGGTAAAATTCCCCTGTGAAGGCCATCTGGCCCTGGACCTTTATTTGTTGGGAAATATTTGATTACTGATTCAATTTATTTGCTGGTTATGGATCTATTCAAATATCCTATTTCTTCTTCTATTTTACATATTTTTAGGAATTTATCCATTTCTTCCACATTGCCCAATTTGTTGGCATATAATTATTCATAATATTCTTTTATAATTATTTGTATTTTCTGTGGTCTTGGTTGTAATATCTCCTCTCTTATTCACAATTTATTTATATGGGTCTGTTCTCTTTTCCTTTTGATAAGTCTGGCTACGGCTTATCAATTTTATCAATTCTCTCAAAGAACCAACTCCTAGTTTCTTTGATCTATTCTACTGCTTTTTGTTTTTTCATTCATTCGTTTGTTTGTTCCTATGTCATTTATTTCTGTTTTAATCTTTATTATTTCCCTTCTGCTGGCTTTAAGCTTTATTGCTTTTCTTTTTCTAGCTCCTTTCGTTGTAAGGTTAGGGTGTATATTTGAGACTTTTCTTGCTTCTTTTTAAAAAAAAAAAAAAAAGATTTTATTTATTTGACAGAGAGAAACACAGCCAGAGAGGGAAAACAAGCAGGGGGAGAGAAGGAGAAGCAGGCTTCCTGCCGAGCAGGGAGCCCGATATGGGGCTCAATCCCAGGTCTCCGGGATCATGACCTGAGCCGAAGGCAGTCGCTCAACCAACAGAGCCACCCAGGCACCCTTTTCTTGCTTCTTGAAACAAGCCCATATTGCTTTATACTTCCCTCTTAAGACTGTTTTTGCTGCATCCCAACGGACTGTTATGTTTTCATTTTCATTTGTTTCCATGTACTTTTCTATTTCTTCTTTAATTTCCTGGCTAATCCATTCATTCTTTAATAGGATGTTCTTTAACCTCCATGTTTTTAGTGGTCTTCCCAAATTTGTGTGTGTGTGTTTGACCTCAAGTTCCATAGTAATGTGGCCTGAAAATAAGCATAGTATGATCTCAATCTTTTTGCATTTGTTAAAACCTGAATTGTGACTGAATTGTATGTGATCTATTCTAGGGAATGTTCCATGTGCATTCCAAAAGAATGTGTATTCTGCTGTTTTAGAATGAAATGTTCTGAATATATCTGTTAAGTCCATCTGGTCCAGTGTGGCATTCCAAGCCATTATTTCCTTATTTATATTCTGCTTAGATGATCTGTCCATCCATTGATGTAGGTGGGGTGTTAAAGTCTTCTACTATTATTATATTATTACCAATGAGTTCCTTTATGTTTGCTATGAATTATTTTATACATTTGGTGGTCCCAAGTTGGGGGCATAAATATTTACAATTGTTAGATCTTCTTGTTGGATAGACCTCCTAATTATGATATAGTGCCCTTCTTCATCTCTTGTTACAGTCTTTGGTTTAAAATTGTTAGGGCCTGCTTAACCTCAAGGCTGGCAAAATAGGCTCTGAAACTCCAAGACCCCCTGGTGATTGATGCCTTTACAGTGTCTGTGTTTACCAAATGAGGGCAGATAAGTCAAGGAACCATCTATGCATCTTGCTTTCTTGCCCCAGTTCCTGAATTGTGTGGGCATTCCAGAAACTGGGGAGGGGGCTAAAATTTTATCTCACCCAACCAGGAAAATTACTGTGTAACTCATGCTTGCTGTTTGAAACGTATATAAACTCCTAGACCCTTACATTCGGGGTCCTTGCTGAAACCAACTGCGCTGGGCAGATGCTTGGACCCTAGCTAGCTAGAAATAAACCTTGCTGTGTGATTTGCATTATCCTGAGCGTCCTCGGTTTCTCTTTGGGGAGGTGGTCAACATCGGACTTTAACATTTGGGGGCTCACCCGGGATAAGACCCCCCCTCAAGGAGAACTGAAAACCAGGATACTGAGGTTTAACTAAAAGGACTGCGGAAGGAGGATTGGCCACCTCTGTCTGGAGAACTTAGAAGTTCTCACCAGGAGGGACTGGACGTCCCTATCTGGAGGTACCTACCTGTGGGGGTTTGAGTCCCCCAGCCTAGGCAGTTAAAGGGGGCCTGATCACCCCCCATTAGTCAGGGGCACCAAGGGGGGTGTCCAAACTGTCTGAATGTGAAGAGTGCCTGAGTGTGTGAGTGTGTCTGTATGGCTCCACCACTTCGGCTACAGAGTCTAAATGGGTTGCACCCTGAGTCTCGTGGGGCATATGGCATAATGGTCATTTACCCCCACGGGGGTAACCTGGTCCGGGGTTTATATGGACAGACCTTAGCTAAGATGCCCCAAAGTTCCCGCGAGGGATGCGAGCAGGACAGCATCTAAGAGTGCCCCATCCTTTTGTCTGCGACACCATTCACCATGGGAGGGAAGCCCAGTGATTGTGCCCTTCTGGTCGGAGAGGCAGCAGCACTCTGAGCTGTCAGGTGCTGCACCATGGCCGCGGGGCCCACTGGCTGGTGGGAAGCTGCTCCTGGGGGCCCAGAGGTCAATGGGAGCGAAACACCCTACTGGGCTGTCGGAGCCCACGCCAGTGGTTCCTGGGGTCCAGGCGGCTCTGCCCAGCATGAGAAGGAGGCTGGGCCAGCAGCCCAATGCGGAAAACTAAATCCTGGTGTAAAAGTTTACGATCAGTTACTCCTTAGTCTTCACTGAAGATTAAGGTTTCTAAAAGGTGGAAAATTCTGCTGACTGTAACTAAGGATGGAAATAAGGGAAACAACTCTGTATGTGGTAAAGTAGGAGATTAGTAAAAAAAAAAGGGGGGGGGATAAAAAAAAGAAGAAGGGAACGCATTTTTGTTGAAGGTAAAAGAAGGTAGTTTTGTCCTAAATGAGATGGTTGCTTGGAAAAAAATGGTGTGGGACAAAATCCGAATGCAAAGGAAAGTTGTGAAAAAAAGGTTTGTGGAGGGAAAACTTTGGAATGGAATTTTAAATGTGGTTGGTATGGACCAAGATTGAAATGAATGGGTTTTAAAGAATAAGATTGAAACTCTGCCTTCTCTTTGTTCAAAGGGCAAGGTTTTCTCCCATTGTTGGTCTGCTCTTGTTAAGAAAAGGTAAACAGTTGCTTTCTCTCTGCCTGCCAGGAGAAACCAGTTTCTGTGATTTATATTTAATCCTATTTAGGCTTGTGCTCTAAAACTCCAATGTTTTACCATACTTCCTGAGATTTAAATCATAAATGAAGTCTTCTTAATTTATTAGGCCTTTTATATGGTCTACTAAATAGCTTGGGAAGTACTGTTAAACAAATGAGAAGTTTTGGGTTACATTTAAATGAGTGCTATAACTATTCTGGAGGTAATGTGTCCTACCTAAAGTTTTAATGTACCAGTACAAGATCATCATTAAGTGTTCTGACTATTGAAATGTTGTGTGTCAGAATAACTAAGCTTCCTTATCAATCCTGTTGTGGTAACTCCCAAATTGGAACATTAGCAATGTCTGTTTCTGAGTTTTTACAATTGTGATTATCTTGCAAAATGAGTTTCATCTGCAAGGAGATTCATGTAAAGGTAGGGAGAGTCTCCATTTCTCCCACCAGGCTCTGTTGGGGGGACTTTGGGCCGCTCTAAGAAGGCCCATAAGTTTATCTAAGATTAGTATGGTGACTCAAAGTAAGGATGAGTCCCCAGGGGCTTTTGTGGAAAGACTTATTAAAGCCTATAAAATGTACAGCCCGATTGACTCTGAGGCACCCGAAAACCAGAGAGCAATTAACCTAGCCTTTCCTAGCCAGTCAGCCTCAGACAGAAGGAAAACTTGGCTAAATTAGTAAACATAGCAGAAGAGGTAGTCAACAACAGGGAAAAAGAGTTAAGGTTTTGGCAGTACATGACGTGGAAAGAGGCAAATAGGAGATGGTCAATGGAAAGAAAAAGCTTAAACACGGGAAAAGCAAAAGCTAAGACTTAGATTCAAATCAGTGTGCTTACAGCAAGGAAAAAGGACACTGGGCCAGGGAATGCCCTAAGAAGAAAATGGCAATGCAGGCCACCAGAGACTTAAGGGGCGGGGCCATGATTCAGAACCCCACCCCGAACCTTGGGTTAAAGTTAAGATAAAGGAAAAAATCAATTGATTTTTTAATGGAATCGGGAGCCCAATTTTCATTGTTGCTAAGGCCTATGGAGAAATTATCTGGAGAGGAAACCTGGGTACAAAGGGCAAATGGCATTAAAAAAAAAGGCTTTGAGGCAACCCGCTGAGCAGATGCTTGGGGCAGCAGGGGATAAACACCTCTAAGATTCAGTCTCAAAACCAGAAGAGCAAGGGGAGGGAGGCCTTCTCCAAGCCCTGCAGGTCGAATTTCCTGAAATCTGGGGAGTGAAAAAGCCTTCTGGCCTGGCCGAGGGATGGCCTCCAGTACTGGTCAGTAAACAACAACTGATATGCCTGTTCATGTCTGAGAGTACTCCCTGCCCTGGGGAGCAAAACAAGGGATCAGAAGATATCCGTCTTACTGTGCCTAACCCCTGTACCCTACTCTCCCTCCTGGGCCCCAAGAGAACTGTGTCTACCATCCTACATCTCCAGGATGTGTTTTCTGCATACCTCTGGCAAGGGAGTCCCAGCCCCTCTTTACTTTTGAGCGGTCTGACCCACAGGAAGGATTCCAGGGCCAGCTCACCTGGACAGTTGCTGCTGCAGCCCTCCTGGTCAAGGACAAAGGCCCGAGTAACCGGGTGTCAGACGCTTGTCTTCAAGGAACCGAAAGTAACTTTCCGGCCCCCGGCGGTGCTACAGAAAGGAGCAGCTACATAGCTGATGGGAAAAGGTACACAAAGGCTGCATGGTCTCTCCTGAGCAGGAGCTCTAAAAGGCAGCCCTGCCTACCCCCCCCCCCCCCCCCCCGGAACCTCAGCGCAAAAAGCGAAGTTGATTGCGCTGACCAGGGCACTGCGGATTGCGGATGGCCAAGGGTAAGGCCGCCAACATCTACACGGACGGCAGGTATGCCTTTGCTACCCTCCATGTACTTGGGACTCTTTGACTCTTTATAAGAAAGGGGACTGGGCTAAAACCAGGACATGAAAAGTAGTTCTTCCTCGAGGACTGGGGGGGAAAAGCTAGTAAGCCAAATCCATCAGAGCACTCATTTAGGGACGTGCAATCTTGAGGAACTTGTATTTAAACAGTTCCAGGTCTCCAAGCTAGGGCGTATGGTTCAGGATGTAATAAACAGGTGTGCTCAATGTCAGGTGAAGACTGCAGGAAGAACCTGATGGGAAGGAAAAGAGAGGGGTAGGAACCAGAAGTTTATTAAAAAGATTTTACAAAATTGAAACAGGGAAAATGTGGACACAAGTACATGTTAGTTTTTATGGATACTTTTTCAGGCTGGGTAGAGGCCTTCTCCACCAAACACGAAATGGCAGGGATGATAGCCAAAAGGCTGCTAGAGGAAATAATTCTTAGGTTTGGGTTGCCTCTGGTGATCGGTCAGATAATGGCCCCGCATTTGTGAGTTCAGTCTCACAAGCATTGGCCAAGGCTGTGGGCACAAATAGAAAGTTACACTGTGCCTACCTCCTCCAGAGTTCTGGACAAGTAAAATAATAAACCAGACTCTAAGAGACCTTGACAAAGTTAATTCTAATTGAGACTGGCGGTGGATGGGTGGATCTCGTTCCCTTCGCCCTCCATAGGACAGGGAGCACACCCTATGTAAATTTAGTCTGGGTGCATCACCACCAGGTGAAAAACTTGGAACCTCGCTGAAGGGGACATTTAGTGTCCTCCTGACCACCCCCATGGCAGTAAAGGAAGGCATCAGGACCTGGATGCACACATGCCACGACTAAGAAGCTGAGGATGAAAGCGCCCCCCAGAGATGGATGCCAGTGCTGATGGACCCTGCCGACCATAGACTGAAGCTAAAACTCAAAAGACAGTAACTTTGTTGTCACTTTTATTGTTGCCTAATATGGGAGCTTCTGAGTCACCTTCTATGTTTAAAAGTGACTATGAGCATTTTTCCGTCTGTGTGAAATTGGTTCTGATTGTGAACTTTCTTCTACCTTTTCCTGGGTAATTGAAATTGGTCATGGCAGATTTTAATGGGTTTTTGGCTGTTACTAAGTTTGGAGTATAGAGCTAGGAAAGGTGCCGACAACTAAAAAGGACTTATGTGCTATTACAAACGTGACTCCTAACTGGGGTAATGAGGTCAAATGTGCAATCCCGGGGGCAATGGATGGTGGATATGCTCAAAAACCGGGCTCACCCTGTGCCTATTGGCTGAAATCTTTAATGCCCTTAAAGACTTCTGTGTCTTAGTAACAGTGTTACCTCGCATCCTCTATCACCCTGAAAAATACGTGTATTCATATTGGAACCCAGAAATAGGGGACTGAATAATGAGGGAACCTATCTCTGCTTTAACCATTGGTACCCTATTCAGCCTAGGAACAGCAGGGGTGGGGACAGGTATAGCTGCCCTAACCACCCAGGGTGCAGGGATGTCTTCCCTACAGGCAGCCATAGATGAGGACTTAGAATGAATAGAAACCTCCATCACCCACCTTCAAAATTCTCTAACTTCCCTCTCTGAAGTGGTTCTTCAAAATCGCCGGGGCCTGGACTTAACTGTTCCTACAGCAAGGGGGAATATGTGCTGCCCTGCGTGAAGAATGCTGCTTTTATGCAGACCATTCGGGAGTAATTAAAGAGTCTATGGCCAAAGAAAGGGAAAGACTAGCCAAAAGAAAAAGGGAAAAAGAGGTCCAGGAAAGTTGGTTTGAGGCATGGTTTAGTAAGTCGCCCTGGTTTGCTACCTTAATTTCTACTTTAATAGGTCCCCTACTCATCCTTTTACTCATTCTAACTTTTGAGCCATGTATTTTAAACAAACTAATAGCCTTCTTAAAAAAACGGGTCAGTATAGTGCAGCTAATGGTCCTGAGACAACAATATGAAGGACTTTCTGGCCCCAGATATGTAGAGTCCTCCCACCTAAATGAGTAAGATTCCTCATTATGAATGAGTAAAGGGGGGAATGTTAGGGCCTGCTTAGCCTCAAGGCCCACAGAACAGGCTCTGAAACTCCCTGGCGACTTTGGCCTCTGCATATCTAAGACCCCCTGGTGATTGATGCCTTTACAGTGTCTGTGTTTACCAAATGAGAGCAGATAAGTCAAGGAACCATCTATGCATCTTGCTTTCTTGCCCCAGTTCCTGAATTGTGTGGGCATTCCAGAAACTGGGGAGGGGGCTAAAATTTTATCTCACCCAACCAGGAAAATTACTGTGTAACTCATACTTGCTGTTTGAAACATATATAAACCCCTAGACCCTTACATTCGGGGTCCTTGCTGAAACCCGCTGCGCTGGGCAGATGCTTGGACCCTAGCTAGCTAGAAATAAACCTCCCTGTGTGATTTGCATTATCCTGAGCGTCCTCGGTTTCTCTTTGGGGAGGCGGTCAACATAGGACTTTAACAAAAATCGGGCATATTGGGCGCCTGGGTGGCTCAGTGAGTTAAAGCCTCTGCCTTCGGCTCAGGTCATGATCTCAGGGTCCTGGGATCAAGGCCCGCATCAGGTTCTCTGCTCAGCAGAGACCCTGTTTCCTCCACTCTCTCTCTGTCTGCTTCTCTGCCTACTTGTGGTCTCTCTCTCTGTCAAATAAATAAATAAAATCTTTTAAAAAAAAAATCAGGCATATTACTTATACCTGTTTTGATTAGATCCCATGTCCTTTTCTTGTACTTTCTTTTGGGATAAATTTCTCCATTTTAGCATTTTGTCTAGGTATCTGTCTTCTTCTCTGTGTTAGGAAAGACTGCTATTTCCTGCTCCTGAGAGTAATGGGTTTATGAAAAAGAAGTCATGCAGTGCCCTGGGCCTGGCACTTCAGGAAGTGTTTCTTGTGTGTGCTGTGTACACTCTGCCATTGTGTTTTAGCTGCTCTCAGGCCAGGGTTGGGCCTCTACAGGGTTTCTCCTTGCCTGCAGTGGGGAGTCTGGACCTTGTCCACTATATGGCAAGTTTTAACTAGGTATATTTTAGTCTGCTTGTTCAAAGAGGCTAGATTCTATTTTCCCTAGAGCTAAAGCTTTGCAGCACTCAATGATTAGTAGACTTGGTGGATGTAGGGGGTTTGTGCTGGTCTTCTGGGGGGAGGGCCCACTGCTACTCTGACTCAGGCACACTTGCCCTGGTTTAGAAGCACCTGAGAGGCGGGGCTTAGTGTAAGCAACTTTAGCCTCCACTGTGGGTGCTGAGCTCCTCAATGAGGTCCATCCATGCTGAGGAGGGGGCGGGAGGGAATGGGGAATAGCATTGTTCAGGAAGCCCTAACAAGGGAGTGAACAATCTCCCCTCATGTGTCCCTGGATTCCCTCACCCTCGGAGATGGCTCCTCTGTCCACCTGGATATCACAGTGCTCCTGTGGTTTATCTCAACTGCTGACTGGCTTTCAGAACTCCAAATTTAGGTACCACATACACCACAGACATGGGTTGATCATCTAAGAGAGGGTCTCACCCTGCTGTGACTGCTGCTGGTTTGTTCCAGAAGGGCCGTCGCACAAAGGCACAGGGGCTTGGAGTTCGTGGTAAAAGTGTGCCCCCCAAAACCAGTATCCAGGTTAGCTGCCTTCAGTGTCTCTGCTCATATGCTAATGAACTGGGCACCTCAATGATGCCCACCATCTCTTTTGTCCCTGAGAGGTGGTGCCACCTCTCCCAAAAGCACTCCAAGAAGGGGAACCGCCTCTCCCAGTGCCACCCAAGGCCACCTCAGACCATCTGTCTGTTCCCAAGCCTCTGCCATCCTTCCCCACAGGAGCATTGCAGCATCCACCTAGCCATAGTGAAGACTTCTAAAGCTCAAGTCTTTGAGCTCTACTGCTTGTAAAAACTTGCAATAATCAGGTTCTCTTGTTTTCCCCATCACTATGTTGGGGAAGTGTTTTCCTTGTGCAATGCCCTGTGCCCTGGGCTCTCTTTCTCTCTCCCCCTTACCCCACTTTCTATTCTCCTCTTCTAAGGCTCCTTCCCCCTCAGCAGCACCAGGAATTCTTCTCTCCCCCCAAATCCAATCTCTGCATCTCCTACCTTTCACAGTGTGGTCCCCTTTCTCCCTCAGCTTGTGCAGTTTGTTGTTTCAGTCCTCAGATCAATTTACTGGGTTTCAAAATGATTTGATATTTATTTATCATTCTACTCTGTTTCTATGAGCTTGGTTTTGAATTTTCACATATAAGTGAAATCATACAGTATTTGTCTTTCTCTGTCTGAATTATTTCACTTAGGCAAATTCACAGAAGCAGTAGAATGGTTCCCAGGGCTGAAAGGTGGGAGAACTGGTTGATGGTGGTCAAAGGGTCCAAACTTCTAGTTATGAATACGTTCTGGGGACCTTCAATATAGTATCTCCCTATAAATAATGGTACTGTACTGCATACCTGTAAGTTGTTAGCAATAGATCTTAAATGACCTCACCACCAAATAATAATAATAATAATAATAACTATGTGAGGTGATGATTTGTTAACTCTTTTTATTGTTGTAATTATTTCACAATGTATACATATACCAAACCACCATTAGGTACACCTTAAATGTATACAGTGTTATACACCTCCCATCCAAGTACTAACCAGCCTCAACCATGCTTAGCCTCTGAGATCTGATAAGATTGGGATCATTCAGGGTGGTATGGCTGTAGACCAACACTATACATCAAACACATCTTAACAACACTAGAAAACAATGATAACAACAAAAGCCAGTATTTAGATACTATGATAGAAAATCAGTACATTTTTTTAAAGATTTTTTTATTTTATTTTATTTTTATTTATTTATTTGACAAGAGAGAGCAACAGCGAGAACAGGAACACAAGCAGGGGGAGGAGAAGAGGGAAAGCAGGCCTCCCGCCAAACAGGGAGCCCCATGTGGGGCTTCATCCCAGGAACCTGGAATCATGATCTGAGTGAAAGGCAGATGCTTAACCATCTGAGCCACCCAGGCACCCTGAAAGTTAATACATCTTATTTCACATTAACATATATGCATGTATTCATAATGAAATAAAGAGGAAATGTTCATGAGCCATTTGTTTGCTTGTTTATTTATTTAAATGGAGTTGAATAATGGAGATTTTGTGTCTAGCAAATTTCTGAGATCATTGCAAAAGTAACAAACTGTCCCTTGGTTCTAATAAGTAAATTTCTTCTGAGCATTTTCTCCATCATTAAAATGTATTGTCAGTTGTGACTTTCTAATTAACTTGACCTTCATTGTTCTTCACTCTGCCCATTTTCAGGGGGAGTAAGACTGGTAACTTTTGAGGAGACAATACCTGTTTCTCTGAGTGGTTGCTTCACTGAGGGACTGTTCCTTCAGTGAACATACTGCACGGCCTTGGAGAGAGACTCTGGGCTATCAGTTCAGATGAATTCATCAAATACTCCTTCTCAAGCTTTTATGAAGTCAGTGACATGATGAGGTCAAAAATTCACACTGTGCAGTTGCATGGTGAGAAACATGGAATGTACTGTAAAAACTCAATAAAATTTAAATAAAATCTCTGTATTGGGGGAAGATAAGGTGGGACCTCTTAACAGACTAAAGCTTCCTTCTTAAGAACTGTGGTGTTTCTATGATTGATCAGTATCCAATGTGTCAAAGGGGCCTAAGATTAACTTTGCACTCTTCCCTCAGTTATAAGTCACTGACTTGTCTTCACATTAGCAAACCTGTCTTTCTCTTTGTCTCTCATACTCTCTCTCTCTCTCCTTTTCTTATACAATTTTGGAATTGTACTTGATTTTAGAGTCTGCACCATTCTAGTAGAGAAGGGGGTCTACATCAAGAAGTATATAATGCTACCATTACATTTTCAGCAAAGTTTCCTTGCTTGCACTGACTAACCAATAAGTCAATACATTGATAGGTATGTTATCTTTTCCTTCCATAAGTTTTTTTTTAATAGGTAAGCAAGATGCCACCTAGCATTGTGTATCATACTTAGGGGTAGTACTTTTTCAGTCATTTATCAAAGAATGAAGATATTGAACATTTGCTTACACTGTTCCAGTTCTGAGCTAAAATATCTCACTGAGTAATTAAAGACTTATTCACAAATAACTTTAAAGAAGAACGTTCATCTAATTGAATAAAAAAAACCCATTCAAGGATTATAACTACAAAGGAGAAAATGTATGTTTCAAGATACATGGAGTAACTGACAAAACTATTTTCTTTGACAAAAGAAAGACAAGAACAACTTTAGACTATATTGTTGCTTATGATTATTGAGGTTTGCAGAGAAAACTTCTTCAGAGCCCATGTATGTATTTATAAATCCACAGTCAAGAATAAGTGGGGCTCTGAAAGTTTTCTGACAGTTCTTTTAAAATTATGTTCTGGTGTATATTAGCTTTATCACATTAATTCCTAGATTAATGATTCTATATAGGTAATCAATACAAAGATCCATCAGGGAGAATAAATAGAACCACAGGAATAGTATTTTGTTTGTTTTTATTTTAGTTTTAGTTTTGGTAGTGCAAAAGTTTGGATGTTGCTATGATTAAAAATCAAAGTCATCTTAAAATTATTTACGTTAATAAAAAAAAAATTTTAAACATAGAATGGAGGACTCCTGCAGGCCAGAGCCAGAGCACAGTCCATGCAGGTGGAGGAAAGGGTTCCTGAGAAGACAAACAGGGTGTCGTCGGATCACGCAGGGTGCACTGTGCGGCTTCAGGAGTGTGGGGCACAAGTGCAGGTCCTGATGGAGGGGCGGCAGAGGATGCACTGGCATGAACAGAGCATTGGGAGTGTCTGGGAGAATGGTAGATTCAGGCCTGAGAAGCAGCTGCCCGTACACAGTCTTCCCAGAGGAAGCCCAATCTCTGGCAGGATCTCAGATTTGGTGGTGGGATAGGATGAGCAAGGGTGCTGGGATGAGAAACACATAGGTGTCCTGGGTGGCAGAGGCCCCCAGTGCCAGATCATCCATAAGGAGTCTATCTCAGGTCATCTACCAAGCAAGCTTCAGTGCTCATGGATACCTCTCCACCGGCTCAGAATCACAGGCATCAGTTCCTCTCCCCCATGGCTCCAGTAAATGTGGGAAAAGGACTCTGACCAAAGGCTGTGAAGCCGAGGGACCTCACAAGGCCAGGAGGTGGTAATGAACGGTGCATGTTTAGGCCACAAATCTACAGCATTCCAGAAAGCCCAAAGCACCAGGACAACAACTAATTGGCTTCTGGTGTAGAATCCTGAGGCCCAAACAGATTTCTACCAAGTTCCAAGCCATAGGAACCTGGAGACCTCTAGGAAAGCAGATCACATAGCTGCAGGCAAAGGAAATAAAAAATTTGCATGGGGGTGCCTAGCGGTAATAATAAACAATGCCACTCCCATTTCTGTACATTGATTCCTGGTCCCATAAATCCTGGCTATGGAAAAAACAACAACATTCACTGGATGTTGATTTAGAGCACGTACTGCTTTCTGGAGAACCTTGCCCTAACCCTCCAAGCTTCACTTAGCTGGTGATATAACTAGGTCTTCAAAAGGCCATTCCATTATTTTAATACAACACCTGCTTTAGGATGGTGGGAAACATAGTAAAACCAGGGAATTCCATGAGTATGGGCATATCACTGCCTTCTTTTTGCTATAAAGTGAGTTCACTAATCAGAAGCAATGATATATGTAATACTGTGATGGTAGACATGGTATTTTCTTTCTCCATGAATGGTAGTGTGGGTAGAAGCTTTACACCAGGGAAGATAAATTCATATCTAGAATTCATATCTAGAATGGAAGCAGTCCAGTGTTGTCACCAACCTGCTACTAGGTAGCTGGCTGCTTACCTCAGGGTGAGGGATCATACTGGGACTCAGTCTGTTTCTTCTGTTAGCAGATGAGGCATTCAGCAGTGGCCCTACCAGATCAAACTAGGTGAGTGGAGGTCAATGTTGCTGAGCCCATCCATCCCTGCCACCATGCCCACTTTGTTCTGAGATCACTGGGCAATGTATCCACAGAAAGGGTCATCCTATCTACTTGGTTATTAAAATCTCCTCCACTGAGGTCATCCTTTGGTGAACATTCACATGGGACACAAATATCGTCACATTTTTTGCCCATTCAGAGAGGTCTATCCACATACCTCTTCCCAAAACCTCATGTCACAAATTTTCCAGTCACGTTCCTTCTAAATGTTAAACCATTTAGAGGAACCAATGGACACAGCCAATGAATCTGTATATAATCTCATCTCTTGGCCATTTGTCCTTCTAATAAAAGTGAGCAAACGAAGGCACTATTTGAAGTTCTGCCCACTGTGAAGATTTCTTTTCACCATTGCCCTACAGGAATGTTCCAGGAAGGGTCTGTAGAACTACAGCCATCCACTTTCAGGTGATCCCTGCATATCATGCAGAAAGATCTGCAAAGCAGGCCCAAGACTTCTTTCCCTTTACCAGTTGATCATAGAAAACCCCTCGTGAAGACAGAGGTGCAGGCTGGGAGAGGAAGGCTGGGTAGTAGGAGTGGGGAATGCGGGAGTTTGGCCATTTCTTCAGGTTACTTTCTTGTGCCTTCAGGGCCTCCTTGAGCAAGATCACACATATACAATCATTTGATGATGGAGTGCTGCTGTGTACACCCAAATTTATAGGTTCTTGGGTCAGCCAAACTCCTGGTTCATGATTGACAGCAGAGGTTGCATGGTGACTTGAGGGTTTATTGTCAAATGTTTAGTCTCTACTGAGGTCCAGTAACAGAACAAGAGTTTTTCTCAAAAGGAGAACAGTTATTTGCATAATATGGAAGGGCTTTACTTCAAAATCCTAAAGACCTATCCTGTGACTTATCTATAGGTACCTGCCAAAGGCTCCAAACAGAATTTCTATCTGCCATGAACCTTTCAAGCCTCATTGGATTTGCAGGACCATGTGGTCTAAGTAGCAAGGTTGTTTGCAGAAGCCTGAGCCTTTTGCCAAGCTTTTTCTTGTCCTGTGTCCCACCAACACTAGCAGCTTTTCAGGTCACTTCATAAATAGACCAGGGTAAGAAAACCAATGAGAAATAAATTCTCTCCAAAATTTCAAAATACTATGTATTGTGCTTCTTTTTTTGGTTTTAAGAGGGGCCAGATGCAGCAACTTATCCTTCACCTTAGAAAGGCTATCTTGTTATGTCCTATACCCTAGAAATTTCACTAAGATAGAATTTTAGTTGATTTATTTCCTACCTTCTGCCATGCAAATGTTTCACCAATAAGTCTAAACTGGTCGCTGCTGCTTTCTCACTGCATCCAATAAGCTTAATGTTATCCATGTAATGGAACCATGTGATATCTTATGGAAAAGAAAGGTGATCAAGATCCCTGAAAACTAAATTATGACAAAGGACTGAAATTGATATACCCTCGAAGTAGGACAGAGTATGAACCTGTACTGCTGGCTTTTCTAGTAGAAAGCAAGTTAAGTGGTATCAAGAAAAATCACTTGACCTACCTGGATTTTTTTAAATAAGCTTATCACATGGTCCAGGCTCTGCTTGGCTCTTCTAGTCTAGTAAGTCCAATCAAACTACAACTTTTTATAGCAGATCAATATGCCTAGTGGAGCCATGATATGTCCCCAAAATATTTCAAATAAAAAGAACCTTACATTTTGAAGCAAAGCGTTTTCCCCCTCAGAAATCAAGTACTTGCTAGAGAAAAAGTCTGATGGGCTCTGGTGGAGTCTGAATGCCTGCTCATAAAGCACCAGGCAGCCCTGGAACCTGAGCTCCTCACCTAAAGTGGGCATTTTAAGCTGAGCTATACAGTGGGCATTTCCAGAAGCACACCATCATTACGCTTTTTTTAATTTTAAATGAGACCAGAAACTAAGTCTAAAATCATAAATTATTTTTATTAGCAAATTATTCAGACCCCCCAGCCTACCTGATTGGCCCAAGTGGTTAACCTTTCCTTAACACATATCAATGAGCTTGTTGAGAAAAATTGAGGAAAAGAAATATCAAACTTGCTTTCCAGATGTCTTTGTCTTCTCAAGTACCTGGCTACTCAGAAAAAGAAACAGCTTTATAAAATGTTATTATTTACTGAAGATTCCATTCATCTTCACCAGGAGACAAATCATTATAAGACTAGCAAGCTATTATCAATAGCACTTTCTCTAACAAGACATTCTACATTCTGAGCTTAACACCTCACCAAAGTAATTTTTGGCCTACCATCTCAATAGGTCCAGAGAAAAAAAGTTATAATTATATCCTCTTTTACCCACTAGCATAAAGTTATACCTACAAAGAGTGAGAAGTATATTTCTGTTGACAGAATGGCTGCAAATTTTACCGATGTTGAAGATTTAACACTTCTCATAAAGAAGAGTAAATGATGGATTGCTACTTCTCCTTCCACGAAAGTAACACATTGTGGGATAGTCAACTTAAAGGATTCTTAAGTGACTCGGGCTTGACCCCATATTAAAAGCAAATCGGACTGAAACAATGAAAGGGTGCATTAATAGGGAAATCGCAGGAGCACCTGGGTGGCTCAGTTGGTTAAGCAGCTGCCTTCAGCTCAGGTCATGATCCCGGAGACCTGGGGTCGAGGTCCACATTGGGCTCTCCGCTCCGCGGGAAGCCTGCTTCTCCCTCTCTCACTCCCCCTGCTTGTGTTCCCTCTCTGGCTATGTTTCTCTCTGTCAAATAAATAAAATCTTAAAAAAAAAAAAAATAGGGAAATCGCAGGAAAGTAGAATTAGTATAAAGATTTTTTTTCCAAAGAACTTTTCCCAATGTCTTGCTCGACAGCCTTCTTTCTTAAAGAGTAGATCAGAGGGTTTAAAATGGGTGTGACCAATATGTAAAATACTGAAGCCACTTTACGAAGTTCAGGGTTACTTGGAGGTGTGAGATACACAAAGGACACAGTCCCATAGAGCAAACTTACCACTCCCAAATGGGAGCTGCAGGTGGAGAAGGCTTTCTTTCTCCCTTCACTGGAGGGAATCTTCAAGACTGTGGTCACAATATACATGTAAGACACTACAATAACAACTATTGTTGGCAAAATAATGAAGGCAGCCAAACTGAGAGATATCATCTTATTGAGAGAGAGACTGGAGCAGGAGATCTTCTCAATTTGGTAAGAATCACAATAGAAGTGATCAATGACTCGGGAAGCACAGAAAGACACTGAAAACATTACGCTGACTTGGAGGATAGAACTGAGCCAGCCACAGAGATAGGAACCAGCCACCAGCTGAGAGCAAAGGCGTCTTGACATGTGAACACTGTAAAGAAGAGGATTGCAGATAGTGATGAAGAGATCATAGGCCATGGCTGCCAGGAGAAAAGCCTCTGTAACAATGAAAAATGCATAAAGAAACAGCTGAACTACACAACCTACAAAGGAGATAGTCTTTTTCTCAGATTGGAAGTTAATGATGGCTTTTGGGGCAATAACAGTGGAGTAAGAGAGATCAATGAAAGAGAGGTTACCTAGAAAGAAATACATTAGGGCACCTGGGTAGCTCAGTTGGTTAAACAGCCACCTTCGGCTCAGGTCATGATTCCCGGAGCTCATTCCCGGAGCCTGCATCAGGCTCTCAGCTCCACAGGGAGTCTGCTTCTCCCTCTGACCTTCTTCCTTCTCATGCTCTCTCTCACTCTCCCTCAAATAAATAAATAAAATCTTTTAAAAAAATACATTGGTGTGTTCAGCTGGGAGCCAGTCACAACAATTGCCATCATACTAATGTTCCCCAAAAGGACCATGGCATAGACCCGCAAGAAGAGGAGAAAGAGGAGAATGTGGAGCTCTGGACAGACCCTGAAGCCTGCAAGAATGAAGTCAGTTATATCTGAGTGGTTGCCTGCTCCCTTGTCGCTCATGCCAAGAACTTGCTAAGAGGTACAAGACAAGGTTAAAAATTGAATTTCTTATATATTTCCTACTATCATAAGATATCCTTTTTCTATTGTAAAAGACATCAAAATTTGTGCTATCATCACCTATTGACCAACCAGTTGTGTTAGATGCCCTTTTCTAGAAACAAAATCTAAGGCACATTGTGATTGCCCACCAGCACATAACATACATGTAGGTTACCTAACTCATAGTTTCCTGATGTGACTCTCCAAATCCAGGGCTCTTCCCATTATAGCACATATGACATCAATGCATAAAACATTTTTTTAAGATTTTATTTATTTATTTGACAGAGAGGAAACACAGCCAGAGAGGGAACACAAGCAGGGAGAGTGAAAAAGGGAGAAGCAGGCTTCCCGACGGGCTACGTGGGGCTCGATCCTGGGTCTCCATAGTGGGTCTCCGGGATCATGACCTGAGCCGAAGGCAGTAGCTTAACCAACTGAGCCACCCAGGCGCCACCAAAACATTTTTTCTTTACACCTGCTTAGCTCTTCACTTGATTTTCATGTTAAATTTAATACACCTGAAGGTTTTAAAATATATAAATATTCGTTCTCATCTTCAATTTATAATTTCAAATTCATTTTGTCCTTGATAATGCTTCCAATTTACAATACAAGGTCTAATTAAGGACTGATTTAAAATTCCATGAATAGACACTAGGCCAAATAGAAGTTAATATTTAAATAGTCTGTGAGAATTTAGGTTACCAAGAGATTTAATTTGGTATCCAAAATAAAAACCTTGAAAAATAGAATGCATCATCGCCTTCTTGAGGTGGACTAAGCTCAGACACACTCCCGAGAGGGTAAATTCATGGATTCTGCATATCTGCACAGATCTGTCAAGAAGTCAATGTAATCTTTAATGGTTATACAAATGAAAAAATAAAAGAAAAGAACTTCAAAACAATGTGTTAAATAAAATTTAGGGTTGGGAAGGAAAAATGTCAATTTTGAAAGTGATTTTATGATGTCTCCAATTAGAGAGAGATCCATATACATATTAAAATTTTCTAAACAATTATTTTCAATTACACTGGTAAGTAGTCTGAATTGTTTGTCCTATAACTTTGGAAACTCTGTTCTCTCCAATACTGTGACACAGCTATTTCTGTTATTCAAATTTTAAAATCAATTGTGATTTAATGATCTAACAGAGGGAACAGCCTGGGTGGCTTGTCGAAAGCATCAAATGATCCAAGAGGTATTCATTTTTGATTTGGCACATATGGCAGAATCATCCTCCCTCAGGTACGTGTCTTCTTCATCCTCTGCCCTCGTCCCTCAGCTCCTACTGCTCTCAGTCCATCTTCGCCCTGCTCACCACATATTAACTTTCCTAAAAATGTCAGCAACTTAGTGCACAAGAGGAGAAAACCGGCAACAGTTGACTGGCAGGATCCTTAGATCTCTTCTTTATTGCACTGCTCCCATGGTAAATGGAAATCCACTGAAATAATCCTAATTAAATGTATTTTTGAGAAAAGCACTAGGTGCCCGTGTTAACTTATACTTAAATATTGTAAAATTAGGTCTAAAGGAATAAAGATTTAACAGAATTTCAGGCATCAGGCATCAGATATTAAAAGGATAATGGAACAGGAAAAAGAGAAAGGAAGAAGGCCTTTATCAACACTACAAAATTCACATCATACAACTAGATATCTAGCAGTATTTTAGCAGAAAATTTTCTTTGTTTTCTTTATGGTTCTCATTGTTAACAACCAAATTATACTAGATTGTATGAAACTGTATCAGCCAGTATGCAGTGACAGGAAATCATTGTTTTGAGATCGTTATCATTTTTTTGAGAATAATGTGTATTCATTTAATCATTCATTGAGTCACTGAACAACACCATGAGCCACCTAGTGTACGCCAGCAAAAATACAGGAATACAGAAGTATCAAAAAGGAGGGTTTTTTTCCCCCAAAGTATGAGTGCATTGCATTTTTTTCTTTGCCTACCTTTTCATTATGAAATAACTAGTAGGTTGTGATTTGCCCTTCAGCAAAAGGGACATGAGTTTTTTGAAGTGCATACTAATTCCTTTTTATAATTTGTAACAAGTAAATTTTGCCAATAATAAAATAAGTTTTATTCATGAAGACACATGGACATACTCATGAATGACTAGCTATTTGACTGAAATAAACATAATTTTATCTCATCTCTCGTCTGAATATTTCTTTCTTTACTTTTCTGGAGCAATTCCCTAATGGTAGATGCAAGGATACTGTGTTTACTTCCAGAAATGCAAAAAAAAAAAGTTTATGAAACTATGTAACAGGAATGAAAGACAATGTCAAAATTAAATATTTTTTAAAATTAAAATTACACAAAAATGTAAAAATCTTGTTTCAAAATACATAGTTTTATTCTGTTTTAGGCTCTGCTTATAGATTAATAATACCCCATTCTTCAGTTAAGAGTATTTTCTTATCTCCTTAGTAGTGTGTCTGCTTGAAAAATCCCCTATAAGGGGCACCTGGGTGGCTCAATTGGTTAAGTGACTGCCTTCGGCTCAGGTCATGATGCCGGAGACCTGGGATCAAGCCCCACATCGGGCTCCCACATCGGCCTCCCTGCTCCCTCTCTCACTCCCCCTGCTTGTGTTCCCCTATGGCTGTGTTTCTCTCTGTCAAATGAATAAAAAATCTTTAAAAAAAAAATCCCCTATAATTTTGTACTTTTGTTGAGACAAGAGGATGAAGTAGGTGATCTAGTGTGGCCTCTTCCAGCCAGATGAAATGTTTCTTATAGAAACTGAAGCAAAAATGCAACTGAGCCTGCAGACCACCCTGCAAGATCATACATCTGCTGCACTAGGGTATCTCACAGGCCTTGGACTGAGGAAAATGATGGCAAATGGGAATTTAAGCAAGGCAAAGATGAAATCACCAGTGAATAGCGGAGTCCCTGATGGCCTGGGGAATGCAGCAGAGGAGTCCTGGTGCCCTCAGCTCTATTGAAAGCATTTCCGGTTATTATAGCATGGATCAGGTAGAAAGGGTTCCTCCGAGAGAAGCTAAAATTAAGTCAATTATGGGATGATAACAATAGCAGGCTCCACCTCCATCCCATGAGGACCGCATAAAAGAGACAAACAACAAATGATATTTTACTCTTATTACTCACCTTGAACCATCTCCAGGTCTTTAGAAAAACTTGTTTTTAGGTTGAGATAATATATTTTACATAATTTCCATTCCATAGTTTAATTTCTGCTTTCTACAGTCACACAGAATTTATCTACTGATGTTTTTATCTGACAGCTCATAGTCTTATATTGTCTAGGTTCATTGTCCCTCCTTTCGTATTGTATCTTCCTCTCTGCTAGATTATTTTTATTTTGCGTGTTATACCATAAAATATATTACAGACAATGTTACCAGTGTATTCATAATTAAAATTAATAAGCTTAAGTCTACTAGTAAGTATGACTATTAGAATATAAACGACAATTATTTCAAGGCCTTGTTGCCTCTGGTGGAATAAAACTTGGTTCTAACTAGATTACAAGTTTGTGGATCCAGATATAAGAATGTACCCATTCCAATGAAATACAAGAAGTAATGAAAAAGTAATAAGCTTTAAGGAAATAAATAGGTAGAACTGTATCCATTCTTAGTATGACTTATAATGAATTTTAGTTCTCAAAGACAGAATGTAATGCACAAGATAAAATGTTAAAATAAAATTTTATTTAGCATACTTATCAGCAAGCTCTTGCAAAAATAAGGTATAAAAAGGAAACACAAAACTTTAGTGTCATATAACCTCAAGTAACTAGGGTAATCAGCTAGGCAATTCTGTTGATCCTGGCTATGCAGTCTTGACTGCTGGCTGGTTGAAGATGGCCTTAGCTGGGATGACTGAGGCAGCTTGTCTCTTTTCTGTATGTGCCCTGTCCTCCAGCAGGCAACCCTGGGCATGTCTTACTGTAATGGTTGAGAGAGAAAAGTGAAGGCAGAAATGCAGCAGCACTTCTCAGTGTAATAATCCCACTGGCGAAAGTGAGTGACATGCCTGAATCCAGGCATGGGGCCTGAGTGGGAGAGCACACACCTGCATAGCATGGAGTGTGGGCAAAAGCAGTGGTGAAGAATTAGAATCATTTCAACACAGGGCTATGTCCTGAAATGGAGTCCGATTTTGGTCCTTTGTAAAAGGATTTACCACAGGTCCCCGTACACTCCCTGTTAGAATGAGGAAAACTTCTCAAGCTTCCAAGTGATTATCTGTTGGTCATTTTGAGTTTTTCTCTCTTGTGTCTATTACAAATTCCATTTCCACATTTGTTTTTTCCCACAAAGAGGCCAGGCTTGGGTCACTGGTGGCTTTTTTTCTCACCTTCTCACCTTCTTGTACTTAAAATGGTAGTCATACTTTGTCATCTAAATTTATTGTGAAATTGTCATAAGATTCGGTTTTGCTTGCAAGATGCTCCACTTTCCTGTGGTTATTTGGGAAGTCGACCATCATGCTATTCTTTTTCTACTCAAACCATCTGTCCTTTGTTCCATATTTTTTTCTGCTTTATTATGGATTGAGTATTTTTATTATTCAATTTGTCCCCTTTCTTTACTTATCAGCTATAACTTTTGTTATGTTAGTGATTGCTTTCAGATTTATAGTATACATTATAAACTTACCAGAATCTATCTTCAAGTAATACTATACCAAGTCATGCATATTAAAACAACTTTATATAATCTACTTTTATTTCTTTCCTCATAGTCATACATTTTTCTCATACATGTTATAAATTTGGCACACATTTTAATCTTTTTATTTAAGCAATTATTTTTAAAGATATTTAAATAATAATACAATTATTAAATATTTACCCATATAATTCCTATTTCCTGTGGGTTTTTATCCTTTTGTAAAAATCCATATTTCTCCCTGGCATCATTATCCTTCTGTCAAAAGGATTTCCTTTAACACATCTTGTAGTGTGGATTTGTAGTAATAGTCTTCCGGCAGCTGCATGTTTGTAAATGTCTTTATTTCACCTTTATTTTTTAAAAATATTTTTTTGCTGGACATAGAATTTTAGGTTGACAGTTTTTCCATTTGGCACTTTAAAAGACTTTTCTCCACTCAATTCTCACTTCCATTTCTTCTTGTAAGAAATAAACTGTCATTCTTAGGTTTGTGCCTCCCTTTGTAATGTAGGATATTTTTTCCTTCTGCTTTTAAGATATTTCTCACTATGAGTGGTGGTGAACAATAATGATCATATTTCTTAGTCTAAGTTTCTTTATATTTCTTATGTTTGGAGTTTGTTAGAAATCTTAGAAATATGTGTTCCTAGTTTTCACTAAATTTGTATAAATCTAAGACTGTGTGTTTTAAATCTTGTTCTTGCCTCCTCCTCGTTCCTTAGGGACTCAAATTACACATATCTTAAGCACTTAAATCTGTCCTATATATTACTAATGACCTTTTCATTTTAAAAATTATTTTCTCTTTGTGTATAGCTCCTTTGTGTATTGCTGTTTGTAAATCCCCTAATCTTTTCTTCTAACATGTATAACATGCTGTTAATCTCATCCAGTGTATTTCTCATTATAGACATTATAGTTCTTATCTTTAGAAGTTTGATTTAGGTCTTTTAAAAACCTTCCCTGCTCCTCCATAACTTTTTAAACATATAGAATTCAGTTATAATTGCAATGTCCTTGTCTACTAATTGCAACATCTACCTTAGTCATGGATAAGTTGCCACTGATTGATTATTCTCATTATGGGTCATTCTTCCTCCTTCTTTATATACCTCATGATTTCTTACTTGATGCTGGATATTTTATATTACTATAAATATTCTTGAGCTTTTATCTAGGATGTATTTAGGTTGAGTCTTGCTTTTGTGATTTGGTTGGTAAGTTCAAAGCCATGTTGAGTCTAGGGCTAATTATTCTCCACTACTGTACGAAGACCTAAGTATTCTATGCAATGTCCCATTAACTGTGAGGTCTGCTGTGAACAGCACTATGCCAGCACTGTTTAAGATTGAGTACTGTTTCTGTAAATCCTTTTGGATATTTTTTCCCACATGCATATGCTAATCAGTATTCTGCTGATTACTGTGCAGGTATCTGGAGAAACTCTCTTCGTGCTCTTCTCATCTTTCTAGTACTCTGTCCTGTAAACTCTGCTCTTGGTTTATCTGAACTCTCAGCTCTATCCTTAACTCACTGAACCCACCAGGCTCTGCCTCAGTTTCTTCTTCCTGAACCATAAGCTTAAAGCTCTCTCAAGCCAGTGAACTGAGGCAATCTTGTAAAATTCACTTTGTCTCAGGGACCACTTTGCTGCCTTACACATTAAAAAGTATTGTTTCAAAGATTTTTGTCTGAGTATTTTGGCTGTTTTGGGTGAAAGGCTCTTGTTACTTTATCTTGACTGGAAACTCTAGTTAATGGATTTTTAAATATTAAAAAAAACACCTCTTTTCATCTTTTCAGTTGGGGATTATTATATATATCGAATGGGTCCTGAAGGAATCTTAGCTAAAGAACTCACTACTGAAGGAAAAAAAATTATATAATACTATGGCCCATAAATCAGAGCATTGTTTAAGAAGTTTAACAGAAATAATCTACACTGCATTCACAATAAAGGTATCCCTAACAAACAAGCCAAGAGCCTTCCCATTGGGATTTATTACACTCAAGTTATGTGGGGTTAGTAATTATTTTTAATGAAATTTGAATTAATTAATTCTGAAGTAATTTTTTAAATCCTTTTGTCTTGGTGCCATGTAAACATATCCAGCCAGGTTTAGTGATTTTTTGGGTCACTAACAATGTTGTTATTTTTTACTAACTTTCAGTATAAAACCTGTAACTAAAAAAGAGAACCATGAGATATGCAGGTCTTTTTAGTCTGTCAATATATTGTTCACATAAGCCATTGGAAATAGTTTTTTTTTAATATGCTAGCATTAAATTATCTTTGAATTGATAAAGGCATAATCAAACACCTTACCATTTCAGCACTTTAAACATCTAATTTAGGTATGACTAGAACAGGTTCCAGAACAGCTAGAGTGAAGATAAGAAAGAAGAGGAAAAAATAAATTAATTCATCCACATAAAAAATAGTGAACAAAATATCTATTAAATATTATGTCTAATAGGACTCAATATTTGATGTTCATTATATTGTCATTTAGCAATTGCTAAGTCAAAATTACCTTCTTTGACCTTAACTATTAACAGTAGAAAATATCCCTCGGTAAATAATCCTCTGACTCGGGGCGCCTGGGTGGCTCAGTTGGTTAAGCAACTGCCTTCAGCTCAGGTCATGATCCCAGAGACTTAGGATCGAGCCCCACATTGGGTTCCCTGCTTGGCGGGAAGCCTGATTCTCCCTCTCTCACTCCCCCTGTTTGTGTTCCCTCTCTCGCTGTATTTCTGTCAAATAAATAAAATCTTTAAAAGGTAAAAAATTAATAAATAAAAATAAAAAATAATCCTCCAACGTAAATTACAACTGCATGAGTATTTTATTACACTGTCATTGATTCCGTCACTTAAACTTCAAAATATATATGTTATCAGATGCAGAAAAAGAACAATCAGAAGGAGGTTGGGTATATCGTAACCATCCTAATAGAGAGTCCTATCAAAATGAGAAAAGGGCGTTTTTATTTTTTTAATTTTCTAACTTCATAAATAATTAGTCTGGAAATTAATTAAAATTAAAATGGCCAGCCCACCCTTCTTCTGCCAAAACTAAATGAGACAGCACACTCAGTTGCCCATTTGCCAGCTATTCTTATCCTTCTTTTTTTTTTTTTCAATTATTGGATAGCCACTTGTACTTTATGGAGCCTTCCATAGCACAGCTAGCCTTCCAGATGTGGTTTCATGAAATAAAAATTTCATTATTTCAAGTCAGTTGTGGTCATTTGTTATTTCATTTGACAGTGATTAGTTTATTCTTAGCATATGATACAACTCTGTCCAATAAGACATAAAAAGGAAATTTACACTATTGCTGGAAAAGTTTTTCTCAGTTTCATAGAGGGTTATATGTCATACAATTATGCTAAAAATTAACAGTTAAAAGAAAAAGCATTAAATATGTATCCTGTCTTTCTGATAAGAATTCTATTTCAGAAAAAGAAAACTATCCTATCAAAAAAATAGCAGCTACTTGGAGGGAGGGGGTGGGAGGATGGGAGAGCCTGGTGGTGGGTACTGAGGGCACCTATTGCATGGAGCACGGGGTGTGGGGAATGGGGAATGAATCTTGGAACACTGGGAAAAAATTTTTAAGTAATAATAAAAAAAATAGCAGCTAATAGATGTAGAGGACATTAAGGAAATAACAAGAATCATCAGTGAATGCTAAAGCCATTAGCTGAAAGAAAGAAATAGAACTAGGTATTCACGTGGTATCAAAGAATCATACATAATTTGCTGTTGTAAATGGAGAAAAAAAACTCCATATAATTTCACATTGGCAAGATCAGCTGAAATCACCTTTATCCAATAGTAAAATTTTGTATCACTTAGCAGGGTACAACTTAACATGATATATCTGTGAAAGGATGTAACAAGAATATATCTCTGAAGTATTCTTTCCAAAATGGTTTAAACTGAATTGAGCCTTTAGCTCTAATTTCCAGTGTCCAAGAAATACAAAAAGTGAAAGAAAGTTAACTATCATTCCAATGAAATAATAAGACAAATTCACATGGGTTATTTTACACAAAAATGAGCCTGGCCTCTACAAAAAAAATCAGTATCATGGAAAAAAGTGCTCAATTGATCTTTGATTTTTAAAAAACTGACATACATCCAAATATAATGAGTGTTCTTTGAAATACTCTTGGTTCTAACAAGGCACTCAAAATTACATATTTTAGGAAGTCGGGGATTTTTATTATAAAAGAAAGGTAAGTGACATAATGAATTATTAGCAATCCATTTAGGCATAAAAGGAATTGAAATATTAACTATTAAACTAGTATGGTGAGTATATAGATGTGGATTTTACTATTTTTCTATTTTGTTATTGTCTATGTATTTAGAAATTTTTATTATAAAGAACCTGTTTTTTAAATGAAACAAGATGGGACTGGGGAGGGAGACAAACCATAAGAGAATCTTAATCTCAGGAAACAAACTGAGGGTTGCTGGGGGTGGGGGGGAGGGATAGGATGGCTGGGTTATGGAAAAAATAAAAATTAAAAAACATAAAAAATATTTAAAACAAACTGTTTTTAAAAGGCCTGTAAGATAGAAAATTAACAATTTCTTCCTTTAGATAAAAAAATAAATTAATATCTGGAACTACTGCAGCCATCATGTGACCATAAATGGCATGCTGACCTGTGAGGAATGCAGAACAGAGGGATGTGGTCTTTGTGCCACGAACCCACCTGAGAATCAAGGTATCTCCAGCAACCTTGTTATGTGAAATAATAGACCCCCTAAATTTTCAGCTGCTTTCAGTGAGTCTTTAGTTACTTGCTACTGAATGCTTCATATTTGACTCAGCACATATAACTAGAAAGAAAGATGGGAAAGAATGATTTGAATATATAACCTTTTTTTTCTAAGATTTTATTTATTGATTTGTGGGGGAGAGCATGAGCAGAGGAGGGAGGAGCAGAGAGAGAGAGAGAAGCAGACTCAGGGAGCCTGACATGGAGCTTGATCCCAGGATCTCAAGATCATGACCTGAGCCAGACACTTAACCAACTGAGCCACCCAGGTGCCCCTCGAGCATGTAATCTAATAAAAAATGAGACTGCTTAGAAATAATTGAAGCACTAACAAAATTGGAATCCGTGAGGTTGCCAAATGGGTATACTCTACTCCTAATAAGTGAGAGTAGCATTAAATTAGGGGAAACCCATGTAAGACCAGAAATTCTTACACACACACACACACACACACACACACACACACACACCTCTTAAAGCTCAAGACTACTCAAAATGTTATCCTGTTTTTCTAAAAAAAAAAAAAAAAAAAAAAAAAAAGATAAAACAATAATTTTTAAAGGAATAAAATAGGCAGTTCTCAGCTTGGGCACATGGAGTAATGATCTGGAATTCCAAACCAGGGGAGCTGTCTGTTGAGGACTCTGTCTTCTAACTTCATGGAAGGAAACCTGCAGAACCCTCCTTTCTCTATTCTACTGGCTAAGCCATAGCCAAATTCTTCTTCTCCATTAAAAAAAAAAAAACATCCTGGAGATATGTGCACATTAAAAAGATCTTCTTAAAGCCCAACCAAAAAGAAAGAAGAATTTGATTATTACTTTGGAAATTTCTAGCCATGAGTTCCTTTACTTAGTAAATGCACTTTCAAAGTCAGAATAAGATTTCTAAGTGTGGAGATTCCTTAAAAAATTAAAAATAGAGCTACCCTATGACCCTGCAATTGCACTACTGGGTATTTATCCCAAAGATACAGATGTACTGAAAAGAGGGCCATATACCCCAAATGTTCATAGTAGCAATGGCCACAATTACCAAACTGTGGAAAGAGCCAAGATGCCCTTCAACAGACGAATGGATAAAGAAGATATGGTCCTGGGGTGCCTGAGTGGCTCAGTTGGTTGGGCAACTGCCTTCGGCTCAGGTCATGATCCCAGAGACCCGGGATCGAGCCCCACATCGGGCTCCCTGCTCAGCGGGAAGCCTGCTTCTCCCTCTCTCGTTCTCCCTGCTTGTGTTCCCTCTCTGGCTGTGTTTCTCTCTGTCAAATAAATAAAATCTTAAAAAAAAAAAAAAAAAGAAGATATGGTCCATACATGCAATGGAATATCACACCTCCATCAGAAAGGATGAATACCCAACTTTTGTAGCAACATGACGGAACTGAAGGAGATTATGCTGAGTGAAATAAGCCAAGCAGAGAAAGTCAAGTACCATATGGTTTCACTAACTTGTAGAGTATAAGGAGTAACATGGAGGACAGTAGGAGAAGGAAAGGAAATGTGAATTGGGGTAAATCAGAGAGGGAGACAAAGCATGAGAGACTATGGACTCTGAAATGCCCCAAATTCGGAGACCCCCCCAAAGACGACCACCAGAGTCCAGAGTCAAAGCCAAAGGGCAAGTGTCGTTTATTGCGAGTTCAAACCTGGACCTCTGCGCACTCGTTAGCGGTTATGCTAAGAGGCCCAGTGCAGCAGATTTTACAGCTTTTTATAGATAGGCACAAACAAATTCGGGACTTTTTGCGGTACTTGGACTCTTATTGGCTAACATTCAAATTTGAACACCAGCATGATCTGATTGGTTCCGCGCTTATTAACCGAAACCACAGAGGGGCACTTCCTCTGGCAACACTCAGCATGAAAAGGGGAAGGGTGAGTCTTTCAACGTAGCCACATTCCTGGGGTCAACTGGTCGGGTAGGGGGCTCCGGGTGTGGTTACCTAGCCACATTCCCGGAGCCATTAGCCACATTCCTGGAGCCTAATGGCCATATTCCTGGAGCCTAATGGCCATAATCTCTCATTCCCAGAGGGCGCGGAGAGAGAGAGGCCTTGTGATTTCAGGGTGGCCATAGGAGGGCTGCTAGTGGTTTTTCTTTCCACTTTTTAGTGTCTAGCAAGTGAGCGTACAGAATCCAGGTGGCTATTAGAAATATAAGGCATAACGGTCCTAATTTTATTTTTCACGCTCCTCACCTGGAGCACTGGGTGTAGTGTATGAATAACGTATCTTGGAACACGGAAAAAATAAAACGAATTACTATTAAAAAAAGAAAAATGTGTAATTTTTGGCTTTTTGTTTAATAAAAATAAGATCATATAAAAAATAAGGTTTCTATTTTTAAGGCTATACTTAAAAGGTGAATAAATTTGACTATATTTAAATCTTTAAAAAATCTGCATGGATAAAATAAACCATAAACAATATTTAAAAGACAACCTATAGGTTGAGAGAAAATGCATGCAATGACCACAATCATCAGAGGATTAGTATGGGAATACATAATTATTTCAAATAAATTTACAAAAGAAAAACCAACTCAATGGATAATGAGTTAAAGATAATAGCCAATTCATATAAGAGGAAACTTAAACAAAGTTTTTAAATTGTACTCAATACCACTAGTAATCAGGTAGGTATTCAAATCCTTACTTTTTCACATCCATCAAATTGGGAGTTGAGAATCAAGAAAAATGAATATTCTTATACTTGAAATGTAAACTGGCACAACCTACTGGGAGAGCCATTGATGAATACCTCAGAAAATAGGAAATACGTTACTATATGATCCAGCAATTCCACTTCTAGGCAGACACCTCCGATAAGTTCTCTGACATGTGCACATTAGACATATACATGAACATATTTCCATTTTTAATAAAAAATGAAAACAGGGACGCCTGGGTGGCTCAGTTGGTTAAGCCACTGCCTTCGGCTCAGGTCATGATCCTGGAGACCCGGGATCGAGTCCCACATCCGGCTGCCTGCTCGGCGGGAAGCCTGCTTCTCCCTCTCTCACTCCCCCTGCTTGTGTTCCCTCTCTGGCTGTGTTTCTCTCTGTCAAATAAATAAAATCTTTAAAAAAAAAAAAAAATGAAAACAAAATTTTCATCAATATTGTAAGGACCTATTTGGAAATCCGAGCTGCTATCTTGTTTACCTAGAAAAACAGCTTCAGGAAAATACATGCAAGCAGCCCCTAGAAAACAAAGGTGAGCTAGATTGGGGGAGGTGCCCAATCCTTAACCCCCAACCTCCAGAAGCTGAGCAATAAAGGTGCAAACTAAGAATGGGAACACCCTAAAATGCCCTCAACTTCCCGTTTCCTGGAGCAATACAAATTCAAATTAACCCTGGTTAGCTCCTGATTTTGGGGGAGGGGGTTGCCCTATAAAAGCAGGCCAGAGAAATTAAACAGGGCTGTTTTCTCCTGAGAAAGGACCCTGGTCCAGGACAGTAAAAATTCTGATGCTTGGTGCAAAATAAGGCTTTTTTTTTTTTTTAAGATTTTATTTATATATGACAGAGAGAGAGATAACAAGTAGGCAAAGAGGCAGGCAGAGAGCAAGGAGGAAGCAGGCTCCCTGCTGAGCAGAGAGCCCAATGCTGACCTTGATCCCAGGACCCTGAGATCATGACCTGAGCCAAAAGCAGAGGCTTTAACCAACTGAGCCACCCAGGCACCCCAAAAAAGGGCTTTTGCTTAACCTTCGCTTTTGTATCAGCCTCGTTCCTTTAACCACGGACCCTATTATCAAATATGAGGTTGGATAAGTGATGTATTGATCTATGTGCTATAGATCAATAGTTTATAAATCAAATAGTTTACAGATCAATAGATCTATAGTTTTGAATGAATAAATATATATGTGTATATACATCTATTTATGTATAATAAGATGTGGATATTTTGCAAGCATAATGAATGATGAAAAGAAGTTAAATAATATATATGGAAGGATATAATTTTTATAAACTATTAATCATTCTAAGTATATTATATGTTAAATATGGATCTAAACATAAATAGCAAAAGTAAAAACCTATGCATGGAAGAGAGGATAAAATGACAGAGGTATAAGATTTTAGGGCTGTATCAATTTCTTGTTTAATTTTAAAAGACAGAAAACTCTGGAGCAAATGTGGACAAGGTGAAATCTGCTAAGTTGACATGGTTCATAGGTGCCACATATGACACTATTTTCAGTACTTTCCATAATGCTGAAGTATTTGGGTTGTTTTAAGAATTAAAAACAAGATGAGAGATTATTTCAGCAAAAACTAATGTGTATGGGCTTAGTCTTTGTCTTGACAGCCTGGCCATTGAATGCCACATGAAGCTCACTTTTTGTCCTCTCAAGAGCTCCTATTCCACATGTGATACCACTGAGAATAAAGTGACATCAGCCAGTCCCAAACTTTGCCTGCTGACTAATCTCACAATCTAGTGTACCGCTTACTTTTCCTTTGTGTTACAGTCTGGAGGAGTAATTTCACCACATTCCTACATGAACCAGTAAGTGGACAGCAGCCCTTCCAAAGTCAAAAACTACGCTACGCAAATCAACTGACTGTTCTTGACTGAAAACAGCCAATTTTGCTAAATATGCAGGGCTTTTTAAGACATGGTGACTATGTACAGAGCAAAATATCGGCAAGTGTCTTTTCCTCTGGCTGGGGTCACTGGGGCTCCAATGCTCATGACCCAAATATAAAAGGGGCAGCTATACTGTTCTTTCTTTTCCAGAGCCCTACTTCAGCTTTATTTGACATTGAAGAAGAAATATATGACATAAAACTGATATGCATAAATATACTTCCAAATTTATTTCTAATGGGCTTAGATACATACTTTTGTACCTATATTTCGAAACCAATATTTGCACTGCCCCTAAATAAGTGCCCATCACATAAAAGGCACTCAATACATGTTAATTCTGTTAATTATTGTTTTATTTTTATTTAAATTCAATTAATTAACATATAGTGTATCATTAGTTTCAGAGGTAGAGTTCAGTTTTTCATCAGTTGCATACAACACCCAGTGTTCATACATCATGTGCCCTCCTTAATGCCCATCACCCAGTGACCCCATCCCCCCATGCACCTCCCCTTCAGTGTGCATTATTATCTATACAGTAAGTGTTGGTAATTGCTTCCTAGCAGTAAGTCGTGCTAGAGAAACTCCCTGTATATTGGAATGAGCATAAGTGGTATTGAACAATGTATTTCCTAAAAGCTAGTCAGGAAAAATGGCTTATGTATATGATATAAATAGTTTGCATTCAATGTTTAAGAAGTAGCTGGTTCTAAACCTCATAAGTTCATGAAATGCATTCATCTTTGTTATTTAAAAAAAAGTCTGTATACAGGGGCACCTGGGTGGCTCAGTTGGTTAAGCAACTGCCTTCGCTCAGGTCATGATCCCAGAGTCCCGGGATAGAGCCCCACATCGGGGTCCCTGCTCCGCGGGAAGCCTGCTTCTCCCTCTCTCACTCCCCCTGCTTCTGTTCCCTCTCTAGGTGTATTTCTCTCTGTCAAATAGATAAATAAAGTCTTAAAAAAAAAAGGATGCATACAGATGTGTGTATGCCTGCTTACAGAGTCCATCAGTCGAAACAAGTTCAAGTATACAGAATCCTAAAGTTTTTAAATGTTAAGAAAATGTCTGTATTCCTTTAAGGGAAAATAGTATTAAAATATTGTATTAAATCAGGAATTTTCCAAACTAATGCATGCAGACAACCCAAGATACCACGAGATGGCAGCACGCTCCCGTAATAGCACCACATAGGCTTTCACTGGTCAGTAGCCAGAAAGAAAACACTGAATGAGATGTTCTCATTGAATCCCAAGCGTTTGATTTAGAAAGAGCTTCAGGATCGATTTGGCACATGTTTCCCCTCATCTTCCAAAGAGCAAAACAAATTTCTGAAAAATTAAGGCATTTATTCAAAGTTGAACAAGTAGTTCATTACAGAACTGGGATCAGAACCTCGAACTTGGAACCCCCAGGTCACGCTCCTAACAACACCAAGCCTTAATCTCGTCCTTTTTCTGCACCAAAGCCTTTCGATGACTGTTAGGGCTTAGAGAAATCATGTGACGGAATAAAATATGGAAACTGAGAAGCCCGCAAATTTTCTCTTGGGTCCTCCTGCTCCTTCTCCAGTCCCAGCCCTCCCTGACTGATACCAGCCCATTTCCTAACCCCTCCCCCAACAAAATGGGAGAAATTCTGGTATCAGTTAAGGCTTCATCATTTGGGGGCTGAACCTCATTTGCTTACTTTAACTATAAAATGAATGCTTATTGCTCATGTTAAAGTAATATTAGGCTATAGAAGTAGATAAACCTCGTACAATCAGATTCTCCTTCAAGCTAAACGTAGTCAAATGACTAACCTTCCCGGTTTGCCTGGGCCTTAGGGGTTTCCCAGAATACAGGACTTTACTTCTAAAGCAGAGAAAGTCCTACCCTGGGAAAACCAATAAGACTGGTCACCTTAGCTCCTAGACATGGGACTTGGGCTTTGTGCTGTGATGATGTGATGAGTTAGAAAAAACACTGTTGTGTCTCGCCATCCCCTTTTCTCTCTCCTGCCATCACTCCTTTCAGTTCAGTCAACTGCATAAAACTGCCCTATGAGAGGCACTAAGCTAATTCAAGGATGAATCACATGGAATGGGGTAGCAAATATACGCTTAGGAATATAAGATTCCTCGGTAACATTTTTACCATATCTGCTATGGCAAAGCTCCCACACCAACCTGGTTTATTTTATAACGCCAGTAAATCAAATATGTATGCACCATCTTTATCCCTTTTTCAGATAAAACCTAGTCATTTTCTTAAAACTAGAATGTGTATAATAATAACCAACTTTTGCCAAGTGCTTACCAATTTTCTGGAATTCTGTTACTTGACTCTTATAATAACCCTTTGTGGGAAAATCTCACAATGTCTTCATGCTTCAAACCAGTGAATTGAGACTTGAGGACGGTAAATAACTTATTTCAGACCACACAATTAATTGTGAGAAAGGTGGGTTTCAAGCCCAAATCTGTTGACTCTAGTACCTGTGCCCTCCCCCCACTTGGCTACACCATTTCTTATTGAGAGAGGTACTTGTTCTATCTAGAACTTACTGCATTTGTGGTAATGTTAAGTATCTGCTCTGTCCGAGAGAGGAACCGCTTGCCACGTGTGACTATTCAACATTTGAAATATGGTTTATGTGACCAAGGAACTAAATTTTAAATTTTCCTTCATTTTAATTTATTTAAATTTAAATAGCTGCATGTGGCTAGCAGCTGCCGTACTGGACTACAAAGGTCTAGGTATTGTCTCATGTGGATACAGTAAAGTAGATTACACAGGACAGTGAAAAGAAAAAGGACATTGGAATTAAGTTTTCTCTCCTCAAATCCCTACCCATGCCGCTGAACCGGCTGTGTGAACCAAAGGAACAATTATCAGTTAGTTGACTCATGTAAAAAAGGGATATTCATAATTTTGTCAGACAATTGTGAGTTTTAATTAGATATATAAAATATTTGGCACTAATTATCCCTCAACATGTTTGATTTGCATTTAAAGATCTAAAATGGTCAGGAAGGAAATTTGCATAGGCTCCACTTATCACTTCCTCCAATATTTGACTGTTCACGTCAGAAAACTCCTCTGTGTCTCTCCCATTGTAATAGAACTCAATTTCTTTCATTACATTCTCTCTTAGAATTGTTGTTGGGCTTAAATTTTGGTGACAAACATAAAGTACCCCACAGTTATCTCAATGACCAGAACACGGTAATGTGCAGTGAAGTCTCTTTCCCCCTTCTCTCCCTCAGGACTTAGCATAGTTTATCTAAAAAACACAAAACACCCTTGATGCAGGGCATGAGAAAGGCTAGGAAACATCACCTGTCTACTTCTGTGAGGTTATCCAAGGATACCTGAATTCTTACTTTGGTTCAGGCATGGTCAAGAAATAAGTGCTATACTCTCGTTTGATAAGTGAGTATAGCTTAGCATGATTGAAAAATAGTGTGATCCAGGGGAAAGTTCCTGGAGGTTAAAGTGAAGAAGTCAGAATCTGATTTCATTTTGACCCGGAGTTGTTCTATGGTCATTTCTCATTCTGTACCTCAGATTTCCCAGCTAAGAAGTAGGTAGAGCCACCTTAAATCTCCTTTAGAATTATGTAAGGATTAAGATCCTTAATCATATGAATCTTCCCATTAATGTAACTTACATTTTCATATTAATAATCTCCCTTGACTATCTATCATAGCACTGTATGTGATGTAAGTTGTAATTTTTGTAAAACACTTTCATGAACTGTAAAGCACTAACCACCAACCACAATCATCAGGTAAAGCAGAAAATATCATCTTCATTTTACCAATCAGGAAATGGATGTTCAAAAAATTAAGAGTCTTGCCCATGCTGAAGGCCAAGATCCTTGACCACACATTCACTGACTTGATTACTTTTTCAGAGAAAAATGCAAAACCCAATCCGCATTGTGTTGAGAGAAATGAAAAGGTTGAGCCTTTCATGTAAGTGACATGATTGGTCCTTTAAAAGAGGTTGTCTGAATAAAATGTGTCATGAGACAGTGGATGGGGCCTAGTGAGGTGATTTGGATGATTCCATCTCTCAGTGCCACTCTTTCCTATTCTTTTTCCCAACTTCTCAAAGAGAAGCTGATTGAGGAAAAGGGCCCTTCCAAGCTGTGGTTCAAGCTGCTGCGGTCTTGCACAGCCTAGGTGCCGTCCAGTCTAATCCTGATGAGCTGGTACAATGGTCTTTGAATGTGGAGGCTTTGTTCCAGGCCCCAGAGGGAGGGGCTAGCCCCACGGCTGCACGTGAGAGAACAGACACAACAGCACGCTGATTAAGCCCTGAGATTTCCTCACTTGCCCAGAGGCAGACTCGGGAAGGAAAATCACAGTAGACTCCCTGTCTGTCCACAGCCTGGTCATTCCTGCCACTCTGGGGCCTTGGACTTCCACAGGTTCTGATCTCAGTGGCCCTTTAGCCTCCTTCCATTAAAACTGAGCTTCTTGGAATCCTCTTTCCAGAGCTCAGCTGTCAGGTTCAGACCTTAGCCTCAGGGGCTGAGGGAGGCAAGGACCCTTTCCCAGAACCTGTTAAATCAGAAAAGAACCCTGTCCTAAAAGAAATTACAAAGGGAGGTTGACTACAAAGACCCAGCAGGGGCAGTGTAAACTGCGTAGAGGCTTGTGAGGACAGCAAGAAGAGCAGAGGACAAGTCTGGGCCCAAGGACGAAGCTTGTTAGCTTGTTCTTGTTTCCTTAGTCCAATGTGCAAATTCCTGTCTATAAAACAGCCCCTGGTGTTTATACACCCCTTGGGTCTGTTCTTCTACCTCTTAAGAAGGCCTGCCACACTCACGCCCTTCTCAGATCCCCCTCAGTGACTCCTTCCTCAAACTGTTGCTGCTGCGGAGCCATCTGTCACCATCCACCCACAGGCTGCAAACCTCTCTGGAAAGTTGAATCCCAGAATGCTGGGGCCCAGGCCTCGGATGGGACGCTGCAGCCACAGCAGGATTCATGCTAACTGGGGGGGGG
>PITA01018942.1:0-39135 GCA_004023965.1 Spilogale gracilis | reverse complement strand
CCCGGAGCTGGGGCGTTCTGGGATACGTGGGTTGGAAGGGTGTCGCCAGGCGGTGAGTGTGCGCGGGGCAGTGTCCCCTCCGGGCCGTGCCAGGCGGCTCTCAGGGCACTAATGAACCTCCCAGTGCTCCGTATTTGTTTCCCAGCCCCTCAGCGTTCCCCACGTTGGGGCCGGTGCCAGGTGCTTGCTGGTCGGAGCCTTTCCTTTTGATCTTGTCGTTTGACAACCCACCGCCCCCTCTAGGCCTAAAGTAGAGGAAAAATAGGTCAACCAGCCAGCTGGCGAAAGAACCGGCCTCCCCTCGTTTTGCAGAGAACCTTGAAGAGGAGGGCCAGCGTACCGGTGGTGGAACATCCTGCGGGCGGTGTCCAAGCCAGGCCGGGCCAGGAGCCTCTTAGCAAACATGATGATGACAACCTCATTTAACCTAGATGAGAAACGTACACAATAGATTTTTGTGATTCAGCCTTAACTGTCAAGACTTGGTCTGTTCTGTGAATCTACAGATTTTTTTCCTTTGATATTTAGGCTTGTACTTTCCTCGAAGGGTACAAGCAGAAGGGGTGAACCTACTCTAGAGACTGACATTCTGCTGAAGACTTGGTGGCCCCTTAACCCAAGATTAGTAATCCAGTCTTTAATGTTAACTGATTCTCAGTCTACAGGGGCAGGGCCAAGAGTTATTCCTTATAACTTTATTCTGAAATGTGATTATTAAATGTCATCCAGCTCTTATTTGGAGATAAGGGAGCCTGGAACACTCATGAATCCTACCCCAAAATAGTTGTAGTTTCTGCCCTTAACAAAAATCACCTCCCCCTAAGCACACTCACTTATCTCACTGCTGTTCCCTTTGCCTGGACTTTTCCCTCTTACTGTTCCTTCTGTGAAAGATAATAAAAAATACGTGTTTTGACCACATACTTGTTTCCAGATACAAATTCCCTGAAAAATGACTTAAAAGCAGTTGTTATAGATACCACACTGTTCCATTTTCTGATATATTTTATTTATAATAATTTTTAAACTATAATACTAGGCAATTGTTTATTTGAATAACATTCTCTTATTAAAATGTGGTTAATGACACACACAAAAAAACATGTCCAGCAGAAATAGAAGTACCTGCAATAGGTTTTGGACGGAATACTTGCTTTCCAAGTAAGCTTAGACGCTTGGGCAATAGGAACCTAAGCCAGGGGACATGAATGGAATGAATTCAAATATATAATTACGTTATTCACAAATGAAATGCATAGACAACTGTGTGTTTTAATCGAAATTTATGTCGATTAAGAAGTGTACTGGTTTCATTTGGTGTGCCAGGTAGTCAGATTAAGCCCAAAATTTGTCCATAGTTTGTACCAAAGCTTTTGACAATTCTGATTAATAAGCTTCACGAAACTGGTTCATGATAACCAAACCTACAGTAAGAAGAATTTGTGAGTAAAAATGCCATAGGTCTGCGTGGGTGTGGATGTGTATACACATGCACACGTATATACACACAGAGGATAATGTCTGGCAAGGCATTTCCTATCTACAGTTAAGTTCATTCAGACTTGGAGGACTAAATTAAAAGAAAACTTTATATAGATATTGTACAACTAATACAACAAGAACTAATGGTTCTTAAGGGATATTTTCATCAATCTGGTAAAATTGGATGGATCAAATGCCCTTCATATTGCATCTGTAATTAAACCTAATTAATGATTTAGATAATTCCTTTATAACATTCATACAGTCCACCACCATGTTCTAATTCTATAGATTATAACAGTCCATTCCTATCTTTCACCAGTGATCTACTTCATTGGATTTGGGAAATACTTTGACCTGAATAGCAATTTTAATTTTTAAGAAAAACCTAAAAGGAAGTTTTTTGTGAGTAAACACATTTCCATTTAGCTTGTTGAAACATCTGCATATTTTATAAAATTCACGTAAATGCAGAAGGGTAACATATAATATTGACTAAAAAGGGAATATTGGCTAAATAAGGGAAGGCATCTGCAAGTTTATTAGAACTCTAATTGTAGTTCTTGAGTAAAAGACTCTTAATAAGACTGTAGTGCCTTCTTATGGTTAAATTTCATGAAAATGTGGCCAAAAGTGAATCCCTGCTAAGAAACAGTAACTATATATTCAGCATACTTAAAGCTAGTTATCTTTATTGACATTTCTCTAAACAAATGCCTAAGAAGAGATCACAAAATGAAGTACAAACATGGATTATGAGTCTAATGCATACCCTTTGTTTCTAGATTCAGATTTGGTTGTAATAATATTATAAACCCTACCTTCCCAAAATATTTAAATTTGCCTTATCTGTCTTCAGGTGTGCTCATCTTTTGCTACGGGCCCCAGACAATACGATGGAACGCTCTATGAATTTCGTACTTATTGCCTTAAGCCCTCAAAGATGAAAGAGTTTCTGGAAAATGTTAAGAAAAACATACATTTTCGGACAGCTCACTCTGAATTGGTTGGATTCTGGAGTGTAGAATTTGGAGGCCAAGTGAATAAAGTGTTTCATATTTGGAAGTATGGTATGATTTTTCCAGCTTCAGGGTTCAGTATAGATTTCCATTCTGTTAAATGTTACTTGATGCTTAGCTCCTGGATCTAGTTTAGTGTAAATACCCCCGGGTTAAATAAACTTTTAAAAAGGGGAACAAAAACAAAAAAATGAATTCAGTGATTCCTCCTCCAAGTGGTACACCTTTACCAATCCTTTGCCCAAATCCTTATGTTACCATAAATGGGAAAGTGTGGCATCTCATATTTCAAATCATAAATTTGTGAGCTAGACTCTAATTCTCAGAAAAATTATACAGTGGTTTGTCATAAAGATGACTTATGAAAAAAACTAAAACATTGATTGCAAGAGCCAAAGTAGGTTAAGATCATAAAGGAAGGGAGAGTTATTTTTTCTTACTGTTGAAAATATGGCTTGATATTAGGATTTTAGTAGAAACAGTTCAGATATGTAGGGGTTTTAGAGTAGTAGAAGCTGATGGGGATGATAATTAACTTCTAGGCCTTATGCAACTCTGAGATTTAATAATTTGTTAGGTTGAGAAAACCATATTTGTGTCATTTGTGCATTCCAGGGTTTCAGGAAATTCACTGTCATTGTGCTGTCATATGGAAGTAAAGGCAATCAGCGTCCTCCCCATATTGAAGTTGATTGACCCTGGTTTAATAGTCAAAGGGAACAGGTTGCACAAATCCCTAGGGTGTTTGTTACTCTAGTGTCTAATCTTTGTGAAGTCCACATCAGGACTTGATGAAATCCAGAGAATTTCAATACCTTTATTTAGTGTTCGATCACCAGTGTCCAAAGTTTAAATAGTCATTAAGTATGTTAATATGAAAAGTGTTCATCCCCTATTTACCATGGCCCCAGTTTAGGGGTTTCCACTATTGTAATAGAATAAACCCCATTAAAATACAATTTATGCTTTAATGTGCCACCACTGGACTCAGGTCTTGTTAAAAAAATCATTAGAAAAGCCCTGATGTAACTCACTTAAGCTCTTAAGATCCCTAATATAAACCGTAGAAAACTCCTTTACCATTAATTTTAATGAGACCCTAAAAGGAAAGATAGTACTAGGCCTAAATGTTTAGTACATGTTTAAATAACAAACATAAGAGAAATAAATACTGGGTAAAAATAATGGTGATAAATAAGAAAGAGAATTAGCACTCTTTCTTTGGAAGCTATTCAAAGAGGGGGCTTAAAAAGCACATCTTCTTTTATTTGTCTTAAATTTAATTCAGAGTATAACTTGACCCACTTAACCACCATCACCAAAGAAAAATAGTCTTTGTCTAAATGGGCACTATAATTTAAATGCCTCAAATAATAATAATTAATATGTTTTGAGTGCTATCTAGGTACCAAACACTGCTCAAAGCCCCTCTCATGTACTAATTCATTTAATCTTCAATAACAACCCTGAAGGAAGATATTACTCTTCTAACAAGCAAGAGTAAGAAACAGGAAAAGAAAGATTCAGCAACTTAACCTAAGGCACACAAACACCTATGTTGGTCGAGCCTATAAACCCCACTACACGACATTATCATTAGTTGTTTAAATTTCTACTCCCCTTTTAGACCATGAGAAACTTGAGGACAGATGTCACATCTATTTATGTTGATAGCTTCAGTGATAGAACAGTGTCCTTATGTGGCCTCAATGAACATTTGCTCAGTTGAATGAAATCCAAAAAAGGTAGAGGTTATTTTAATTAAGGTTTTATTTTTCTTACTCCTTTCATCCTCTAGATAATTTTGCTCACCGAACTGAAGTTCGGAAAGCTGTGGCCAAAGATAAGGAATGGCAACAATCTCTCATTCCAATTCTGGGTTTCATAGATGAACAAGAGATGGAGATTACTTATCTGGTGCCATGGTGTAAGTTAGAAAAGCCTGCAAAAGAAGGTGAGTCCTTCCCTCTTCATTACTTTGAATTCTGATGGAGAAAACACTAAAGATTTCAATCTATAAAAAGTTAACTTCCAGGGATACCTTGGTGGCTAAGTTGGTTGAGCGTCCAACTCGATCTCAGCTCAGGTCTTGATCTCAGGGTTGTGAGTTTTGGTCCCACATTGAGCTCCACACTGGGCATCGAGTCTACTTAAAAAACTAAACTTCCCTGGTGAAAAATAATGCTGTGTTTTATATAGGAATATAGTATGATTACAGAGACGAATGAAGTTTAAATCTTTCCTTATTTAAACAATGAGCATTGCATGATAAAGTTTTTTTCCAATTTGGGAAAGCTCTTAAAATTGAGGTATAACTATAAAAAAAGTTGACATGGGGAGTAAAGTTTGAAAAGTTGGGGGGTTGGGAAATGACAAGTATGGTTAGGTGAAAGATGATATATGAAATTTTGTCATAGTTTGGTATTTTTTAGACACAAATTATAGCTAATCTTAACATATTAAGGCTATCATTGCCTGGAAGACTGTGTTAGGGGAATGAGTTAAACTGTTAAGCTGTATTACTGTAGTTGAACATTTTTGTTTTCATCTTATTTCTCATTATGAAAATCATTACTAAAGATTTATCTTCTTGCTGATTTTATTTCCTTGCTCATTTAAGGAAGCATTTACCGTAACATTGTTTTAAACAAAAGTCAGATTTTTTAGAAGTATTGTTATTTTCCCCCATTTTTTTTTCCAAACTTTGTAGTGTATATTAGAGTACAGGAGACCTGAAAGCCTTGTTTGAATCCTTATCCACCTCGACCTCTCCAGAGGCTGCCAGCACTATCTAAAAACTAAGCGGCTTCTTGGATAGTGTCAAATCTTGATTCTCTTCCTCTGTGTTGTCCATAACTCCAGTAATTTTGTGCTTTTTTCCTTTTTCTTAAAGCTGGCTTGTCCCCTAGTTCCTCTTTCTCTGCCTGCCCCATACTTCTGATCAGAAGGTAAAATGTTTTTCAAGTATTTACCTGGATATTGAGGAACAAAATCATCTCCAGTTGTTTCCATTTTTTATTCCCCCCACCCAAAAACTCAGGCATCACGGGCTCCATCGTTTGTTCCTATTAGAAATGGAATTCTATAGGGGGAAATTATACAAACAAAAAGTATTTCCTCTCAAAATTTGAAAGAAGACGAAATACAGATTAGAAAATGCTTTTCTTATTCATTTCTTTTTTTAAAAAAAAGATTTTATTTATTTATTTGACAGAGAGAAACACAGCTAGAGAGGGAACACAAGCAGAGGGAGTGAGAGAGGGAGAAGCAGGCTTCCCGTCGAGCAGGGAGCCCGATGTGGGACTCAATCCCGGGTCTCCGGGACCATGACCTGAGCCGAAGGCAGTGGCTCAACTAACTGAGCCACCCAGGTGCCCCTCCTTATTCATTTCTTATCTGAAACTACAGATCCAGGGAGCTCAGAAATCCTGGTCCTTCTGTACATGCTCAATATTTGTTTTATTGACAAAATTTATACATCAAAAATGTGTCAGGGGCTCCTGGGTAGCTCAGATGGTTAAGTGTCTGCCTTCAGCTCAGGTCATGATCTCCAGGTCCTGGGATTAAGCCCCATGGCAGGCTCCTTGCTCAGCAGGGAGTCTGCTTCTCCTTCGCCCTCTTGCCTCTCCCCCTGCTTGTGCTCTCCCTCTGTCTCTCTCTCGAATGAATAAATAAAATCTTTTTAAAAAAATATTTCAGATCATAACTTAATATATCTTTCCTTTTCTGTTCTGTATTAGCTTAACAACTAATCCTTACTCATAAGCAAGGAAAACTAATGCCATAATTTATAAATACATCTACATAAATATGTACCATGTATGAGCCTCCAAATCTGTGTATGTAGATTAGTCTTCCAGTTGAACTGGACTAACCTGATTAGAAATTTCTTGAATATCTTTTGTAAAATAATTATTTTTCTCCCTTTTCTAGGAGTCTATGAACTGGTTATTTTTCAGATGAAGCCCGGTGGGCCAGCTCTATGGGGTGATGCATTTAAAAGGGCAGTTAATGCCCATGTGGATCTAGGCTACTCAAAACTAATTGGAGTTTTCCACACAGAATATGGAGAACTTAACAGAGGTATACTTGTCCATTTCTTCTATGAAATTGTAAAGTATGTTGGTGATCTGTTAAGTTTTTTGGGTCATTTTGTCTCTTTTTTCCATTACCGTGTATATTAAATTCTTATTGCCAAATTTTTAGGGTTTTTAATAATTTTAAGGGTTGAAAAAAATGTGATTTATTATCTTATTTGTTTGGAATGTTAATCCTTCATTCAGGCTTTTTCAAATGAAATGTCATGCCTTCCTTGACACATCAAAGTGATAAAAAAAACTACAAAAATATCTGTTCTTTCATCTTTTTTTCCCTCTAAACATACTTTTATTGACTTTTTAAAATAAAAGTACTTGGGGTAGAGAAAGTGTCTTGAATGAAAAAGTGGTACATATTTTCACAAATACTAAATAGATGGGCATGCCTTAAGGGGGGAAATATTTCCCCCTACTTAGAGATTATACTGTTAATATTTTGGTCCTTATATGTCATCTATATATGTATATATATGTCATATATGTGTGTATAAATATATATAAATATATATGTATGAACACACATTGAACACACATATGAACACATATATATATGAATACATCTATATGTATGTATATATATACATATCGAGTGACATGGGAGTAAGAAAACCAAAATATTAATTTGCTATATTTACATGCTAGAAATAATGCATTTGTAGGATTAATAATGACCTCTTAACACTTCAGTGTGGGTATACACAGTTTACAGGTAAAAATACATACCTGAATTTATTTACTTATTTACTTTTAAAGTTTATTTATTTAAGTAATCTCCACACCCAATGTGGGGCTCAAACTTACAACCTGAGATCAAGAGTTGCATGCTCCACGAACTGAGCTAGGCAGGTGCCCCCTGAATTTATTATTAAGACATATATCTAGGGGCACCTGGGTGGCTCAGTTGGTTAAGCCACTGCCTTCAGCTCAGGTCATGATCCTGGAGTCCCAGAATCAAGTCTCGCATCAGGCTTCCAGCTCCACTGGGAGTCTGCTTCTCTCTCTGACCTTCTCCCCTCTCATGCTCTCTCTCTCTCACTCACTCTCTCTCAAATAAGTAAGTAAAATATTAAAAAGAAAAAAAAGGCATATATTTGGGGCATTTAACTTTTAAAGTTGAAAGTTACTGCAGTCGGAATATCAGAGTTTTTTTATAGCAAACTCTTAAAAATGTATGTAAAGTTCATCTAGAAGGATAAATGACTAAGAATAGCTAATGAAATATTTGAAAGAGTCATCATATTGATTGGCCTCCTTACTTTCCTATTTATTGTCCGGTGGACATCTCAAACCTAACACACTCAAAGCCGAGCTTCTGATCTTGACCCAGAAATTTAACTTCTAATGGTATATCCTAAGAAAATATTCAGAATGTACATAAAAAGGTATTTTTAAGTTGGAAAATATATCAAGAGGAGAAAAATTATGAAAATTATTAGATATCTATCTCACACCATATACAAAACCGGAATCCAAATGAATTATAGATTTAAATGTAGACAAAAAGTAGTCATAGAATTACTAAAATAAAATATAAATGTATAAAATATAAGTATGTTTAAGCCAAACAACAAATGAAGAAACAATGAAGAGAAAAAAAATCAATTGATGATTTTATCTTTAAAAGGCTCAATCTTTCTGCATGTCCCAAAATACCATAAATGAAATACAAAAGCAAAAAGAAAAATGAAGATTTACGCAAAGTTAGATATACACATGACTACTAAATATATATATTAAAGATACAGGTTAAGACAATAATGTCATTTTTACCTAATTAAGACATTTATATATAGTATTTGATAGGCTGAAAAAAATAAGTACTCAGATACTGTATAGGGTTCATACTGTGTTAATCTTTCTCTCCCCAAATTTGGCAATATAAATAAAAAGCCATATTCTAGGAAATATGCATAGGTGTGTAGTGTGTTAGGTTATATAGGAAAAAAGTTTGAAAGGATGTAAATGATATTGATGATATTAATCTTTATTAAATATTTTTATAATGGACATCTATAACTTTTATAAGAAAAAACTACGAGGGGCGCCTGGGTGGCTCAGTTGGTTGGGCGACTGCCTTCGGCTCGGGTCATGATCCCGGAGACCCGGGATCGAGCCCCACATCGGGCTCCCTGATGGGTGGGAGGCCTGCTTCCCCCTCTCTCACTCCCCCTGCTTGTGTTCCCTCTCTGGCTGTGTTTCTCTCTGTCACATAGATAAAATCTTAAAAAAAAAAAAGAAAAAAAAATTAAACCTTTAAAAAAAAAAAAACTACGAAAATATGTGTGCACACTTTTTAATCTTAAATTACATTCTCAGCATAAGAGGTAGTAATAGGCTGAGTATTGAGTATAAATCAGGACATAATTTCTGGAGGACAGTGTATGGTATGTTCACTATACATAGAGAAGTATATACAAAATACTCTTTGGTTCTCTCAGTTCAAATTTTAGGAGTGCATATCGAGGAAATAATCAGATCCAAACTGCCTGGCTTTGCATCCCAGTTCCACCACTTACTCTCTTTGTGACATCATATGAGTTACTTCAACTTACAGTGTCTATATTGTTCATCGATAAATAATAATACCCTAAGATTATTGGGAAAATTAAATGAGTTAATACATCCAAAACTCTTGGAACCAAGCCTGGCATTAAGTAAGCACCCCAAAAATGTTAGTGGTAGTTGTCTTTGACATTGTTATTATTATAACAGTGCTCTTCCTGCTCTAAGGAAGTTTATGTCAGCATTGTTTACAGTAAGGAAATGTTGGAAACAATGTGGCATGACCCTATGTATATATGTATATAATACACTTGCAACACCCAGACACACATCATATAGGTCCCATACCTTATATAGTGTATATGCTTTATGTATATAAATATGCAAATATATAAAAATACATAGTACATAAATATGGAAAGAGATGCACCAAAATAGGAAAGTGGTTATTTTAAGGTGGTAGGATTAGAAATGATGCCTGCTCTCTGTTTATCTGCATTTTCCAAAACTTATACAGCTAACATATATTACATTCAATTATAAAAAAAAAAAAATCAGTATTTTAACCAACTGAGCCACCCAGGCTTCAGTATTTTATAGAATCTGAAATATTTTGAATAAATAATATAAATAGTCAACACTAAAAGGTTGAGATAAAAAAGTTGTCACGTAGTGACATAAAAGGAATTCACATAATTATTAAAAATTAAAGTTACTGCCATGGAAAATAAGCGTTGATTTTTTTTTTAAGATTTATTTATTTATTTGACGGAGAGAAACACAGTGAGAGAGGGAACACAAGCAAGGGGAGTGAGAGAGGAGAAGCAGGCTTCCCACCGAGCAGGGAGCCTGATGCGGGGCTCGATTCCGGGGCTCCAGGACCATGACCTGAGCTGAAGGCAGTCACTTAACCAACTGAGCCACCCAGGCACCCCGCATTGTTGATTTTTAAAAATACTGCTAAGCATAATACACAGTATGACCCTAATCTAATTTTACTCATTTCTTAAATACACTAAATATCAGTTAGAGGTTTTCTCTGGGTTGTTAAAATTGTTATTTTTAATTTTCTTCTTTGTATCTTCCAAATTTTCAGTAATAAACATTTTTTTAGAATCTTTTTTAAAAATAAAGTAAAATATCATAGGAAGTCATAAAACTTGGGTCTAGCTTTGATTGTATTTTTAGTGGTATTATTTACTTTTTCTTTCCAGCCTTCCTTTTCTTCATCTATAAAACCAATTTGATTAATTTATAAATTTCTCTCCCAATTCTATGGCCCTCTCTGAAATCTTATTACTAACATACTTACTTTTACCTTTTGATTTAAAGAATGAGACTTTGGGCACCTGGGTGGCTCAGTGGGTTAAAGCCTCTGCCTTCAGCTCAGGTCATGATCTCAGGGTCCTGGGATCGAGGCCCACATCTGGCTGTCTGCTCAGCAGGGAGCCTGCTTCCTCCTCTCTCTCTGCCTGCCTCTCTGCCTATTAGTGATCTTTCTGTCAAATAAAAAAATAAAATCTTAAAAAAAAAATGAGACTTTATGTTTGTGATTAATTGTTCTGTATTTCTTACTTGTAGTAAAGCCATGGTCTTTAGAAGCTATTTTTGGTTTATTTCTGCAGTTCACGTTCTTTGGTGGAATGAGAGTGCAGACAGTCGTGCAGCTGGGAGACATCAGTCTCATGAGGATCCCAGGGTTGTGGCAGCTGGTAAGCTATTTCACTAGGCATGAAGTATTTGTACAGAAAACTTGATTCAGTTGATAACTTTATAACTCTTATGAATGTGTTTTTCCAGTTCGGGAGAGTGTCAATTACCTCGTGTCTCAGCAGAATATGCTTCTGATTCCTACATCATTTTCGCCTTTGAAATAGTTTTCCATTGAAATACAAAGTGTTGCATTAACTGCTGTAAGATGTGTCTGCTAATGGTGCTTAAATTCTCCTAAAAGATTCTCACTTGTATTTGAAGAAGGTGGTAAGTTAATTTTCTGTGTCTCTATGCTTCTAAAGCAACCTGTCTTTCCTTCCTGTTCCTCTCCACCTCAGGAAATAGTTATTCGTTTCCCACCAAGCATTTCAGTATCTGTTACACATTAGAAATAGTTGCTGCTACTTGATGATCTTGATTTTTCACTGGTTTTAGAATATCTCTTGTACTTTGTTTTGACAATCCTCTACTTTTATAACATTTCTTAAATTTGAATGATGAAATTCCATTTTGTCCCTGATATTTTTTAAATTATTTATATATGTCTATCTTTCAGGTCTGTTTTTTTCTGAGATTTAACATTTTTTTTTGCTCAGTAAAGTTTATTTTGTGATCAAATGGGAGTCTAAGAATCTAAGATCAAATATATTTCTTTACCTTGGCAAAGTATGGTGTCACCTCTGTCATCTGTATTAATTACAGTTTTCATATTAATTGTGAGTCACTCTAACTGGAAAATAATGTAATTAGGTCTGTTAAAAACTTCAGAGGACTTGTTTTATGTGCTGAAATGTGTTCATTTACAGTTAATTTTTGTTCATTTTGGATCACTAACAAAGATAACTTGGGACAACTATTTGTTTTAAAGAGATCTTTATGGTTATAAGAATGATTGCCTGAATAAAAGCGTACATACCCATTCTGCAGAATTTTTTATCTGTTTTATATTTATACTATCTCTTTTTAAAAAAGATTTTATTTATTTATTTGATAGAGAGAAACACAGCTAGAGAGGGAACACAAACAGAGGGGGCAGGCTTCCCATCAAGCAGGGAGCCTGATTCGGGGCTCAGTCCCAGGACTCCAGGATCATGACCTGAGCTGAAGGCAGTTGCTTAATCAACTTAGCCACCCAGGTGCCCCTATATTTATACTGTCTTCTCTAGAACTTTTACTGTGTTGCTATAGGGTAGTGACACAGTAACAATTTCACAACTTTATTGTAAATCTTGTTATATCAAGAAGATAACATAATAATAATCCCAGAAAGTTTTCAGTATCACCACAGATCCTAGAGTTTTTCTTGAAGCGCCTTTAATTCCCATTTTAGGTGAGTGCACCTTCTTTCTAAAACTAGGTTTAGTAATTACAAGCTCTCTTAAGAATCTGTAATTTAGAGCTCTATTATTTTGTGTTTCTGAAACATATTGTGAGTATAAAATAGTAAATCACAAATTAGCTGTCTTAAGGGAAACTTGGGAAATAAAGTAGAGTATGAGTATAAGACTCAGGAAAAAAGAAATGTCTAAAGGGGTAAAAAAATAAACAAAAAATTGAAAGATGAGAAGATGCAGCCTATACTATTAACAGATAAGAATCCAAATAAAAGCTCTGTCATCCAGTTATTGTCTTGTTTTCTGCTTCACGGTAAAGCAGAGCTCTCAGTAGAGTTCTGTATATTCCCTGTCTTTACCTCTTACTCTTCCCTCAACCTGGATCCTTGTCTACTGAAATGACTCTTTTCAAGGTCACCAAACCAAATTCAGTCGTTTTCTCTGCCTTTACCTTGCTTATCTTCTCAGCAGTGTTGGATACAACTGACCACGTGTGCCTTCCTGAAATACTTGATTCTGAGCTTTTAATATATGGCATCATACTCAGATTTTCCTCCTCCCTGTCCAGTCCCTCCCTTCCCTTTGTTGGCTTCTCTTCTGAATGTGGGTAGGATCTCAGGAATGTTCTCTCTCTTCATTCTCTCTAGGTCAGCCCTTTTAGTTGAAAGTCTTAAGTACCATTAACATGCGGATGACTTCCACAGTTTTATCTTCTTTCCCATCATTGTTCCTGAGCACCAGACTGATGTATGAATGGCCCTTTCAACACAACCATCTACCTAGTTTGGGTCACAAACTAGAAGTCACCGTAATAGCTCTCTTTCCCTCAACCCCTACATGGAGCTTGTCGGTGATTCTGATTGGCTCTGTCTCTAAAATAGATCTGGAATATTACTCTCCCTCCCTATGTCTACTGCTATACCCTTTCCCAATCCACCAACCTCTCTCAGCCTCCCTACTGTCCCTTCTCCCCATACAGCCAGCATTCTTTCTGAAACAGTGATTACATCAAACCACTACCTTGTTTAAAACTCTCCAGTGGTTCCTCATTGCACTAACAGTAAAATCCAAGTACCTTAACGTGGCCTGCAAGGCTCTACAGGCTCTGGTTTCTGCCCCTTCTACCACTCCAGAGACATTGGAATTCTCTCCCTCTTTTCACCAAGTGCCAAGCTTTTTCCCACTTGGGGCTTTTGCACCAGGTCTTCTTTCTTGCAGGAACATTCTCTCTGCACCACCCCACCCCAACCCTGCCCCACTTCAAATGTTGGCTCCTGCTTATTTGATCAGATCTGAGCTCAAATGTCACTTTTCAGTGACATCTCTGACTCGTCTCCATCATTAACTCGTTACCATGGCTCATTTTCCTCTTAGCACTTACCGTGGTCTGAATTATATGTGTTTGTGTCCACATCCTTTGTGAATGTGGAGTATTTTTCCCCTGAAATTTAAGTTCATTAGAGCAGGAATTCGGTCTTCAACACTACCTCCCAAAACCTAGAAAAGTATATGGCGCACAGCGGAGTTCACTAAGTATTGGTGAAATTATTGTGTGGTGACCCAGGCGGGTTTTTATGAGGACAGCTGTAACTAATACTCAGCTTCACCAGAAAGAACCCTCTGCCACTCTAATTGCAGCAGAACTTTAAACAAGTTTGTTCTTTATCTACTGAGCCAGTTTACTCATACATCAAATGGTACTGCTTACCTCACAGGGAAGATAGTTAATTGGGGATTAAATGAAGCACCTGACAACACAGTAAAACACTTAAAAAGGGTAGCTGATTTTCCCTTCTACTTTTTCATATTTAATACATGCGTTAACACATCAAAGGTTCCAAGCTTTTTTTTGAACCTACAAATGTTTATTTATATAGGCTCTTCTCTAGGTAGAAGGTTTTCCTTCAGAGTCATGGGTGACTTACATGGTTATCTAAATTACTTGCCTTTTCATCTTGCAGTAGCTTTCTTCTCTCAGTTGTCATTTTTCACAAAGAAACACGGTTTTCTATCATTTCATTGAAGTCCCTGTAATGTGAACTTTGAGGGAAAGACACAGTTGCGATGCTGATTCCTGTGGTCAGGAAGGCTCACTCACAAACCAAGATCCTCCGCACGCGGTGGGCTGCGTGCCTTAGCAAAGGATCACCCCGTATCTGTCCTCAGGGCCCTTAGAGGAGGCCCCTCATAGAGCCGCAGCTCTGCTGTGCTGCCCGCAAGGGGGTTTTTGATGCCCGTTCTTCAGGTACTGAGATGAGCAGACAGCTATCCTGAGGCTTTGCTAGTGAGCTATGAAAATTACATCCACAGGTCTCATCACAGCCCCACATAACCTTGGCTTTCGATTGCAGAGCACTTTTTACAGGAAAAAGGGAAGGCACCTCTGATGTTGCTTCCTTTTTCCACGTTCCCTGCGCTCACCCAGGCCACCATGCCCAGCACACCCTGTCCTTGTGTTATCAGTTGAACAAACTTAGACACCTGAAGGCGGCTTTGTTGCTTCCATACCAAATAAAGCAGTGAGGTTTGTATCACACAGGCTTAGTACAGAGTATTTTCAGAGATCTCTATTCCTTCAAAGTCAATATGCTGAACACATTTTACCTAAAAATCTCTTAAACTTATTATTTACTATCTTAACTGATAATGAAAGTGTAAACACCCTTTATCTCCAAGTAGTCCCCTCAGTTCTCTTTTGTAAGAAGACATTTAGCCTTTTCTCAAATTTATACTCTTGAGTCATAGAGCTTCCCACTACAAGTGGACTTTTCTTACTTTCCTAATAGCTTTAAAAGCTTTAACAGTAGGTGGTGCTGCGAATGCATGGAAATAAATTTGCACGGACCAGCAGAACTGTCACAGCTTTATTTGGTGACTCATTACAACATAGAAATATGCCTTTTTTTAATACTTCATATAAAGTTATTGACATACAAAATTTTTTTTCTTTTTTTTCCTTTTAATGAAAATGATTTAACTTAGAAATCTATTGTGAAACTTTTGTCTAGTTTTGCAATTCTCAGATATTCCAGTGCAAAAATAGATCCCATTAGAGACAGCATAAAGTGCTTAGAATGAAGAGCCAATGATAAAGAAAAAGCAAAAAAAACATAGCTTTATCCTAGGGTATAAGAAGAGAGAATACTTAATCCTTATGGAAATAGAAACATTCTATAAAAGGGATGCAACAATTTTAAAGAGAATTAGAGCTGTATTACTATAGTACTATATTATTACTAGTAAGTAGTAACAAGGGTACAAATTAATATCTCAATATCAAAGTGGTTCAATACTATATACGACACATGGCTCTTTGGGAAAAAAATTTACCTGATATATACAACCACGAGAAGAAAACAGACAAATCCCTTTTGTCAATGATAAACAGTGAATGAAAGATGTGCAACATTTCATCACCATGATGCACACACTTTCAGTACAGATATTGAAATACAGTAGTCTGAGGTTTGGCTGTTTTTTAACAATGAGCTGTGCTGGATGTTTATGTGTAAAGGGCTTTGTGATTGTTTCCTTTAGTATTTTTCATATTCACAGTCGTTAATGAAGTTTCCAGAGTGGCCAAAAGAAGCAAAAGTGGCAACCTTTGAACTTTTTTTTTTTTTGAGAATTTTGGAAACTCACATACTTATATTTCCACAGGGAATATATAGAAATTTTACTTGAGTAGAGAGTTGGTAAAAATTTCTGTTACAATTAGGTTTACACAGGAAGATGTGAAAGATTACTATTTGGATAGTCTAAAAGGTAACAGTAAAGTAAGTGTGTAGCTATAGATTGTTTGTAGCTTCAGAAGAGATCCTTGTAAATCTATATTGAATTGTTTTTTGCCTTTTTTTTTTTCAAAACAGTTCACAGTATCTTTTTTTTTAAATATGGCCTTGAAGTCAGAATAATTAAAGCCAGGAGGTACTCACTGATTTAATAAAATAGAAAATTAGAACATGATTCTAGTGAAATGGGAAAACTAACAAAAGCTTGATTTTGAAAAATATTAAATAAGGAGAAACTAAATTACTCTGAATTTTATATCATTAAAGATAGCACAAAATATAATGACCTCATCATGCTAATAATAGTTACTGGAAATGGACCTTCATTACTTGTTAATCATTTTAGAAAATATTGGAATTTCTAGGTCATTTCCTTTTTCCCAACAAGTTATGTGATAACATTCTGTAAATTTTAAAAAATATAGATTTGGAATAGATCTGAAATCTTACACTTTTAGAGTTAATATTTAAATTTTAGAAAAAGAAATTAATAATAATATTGAAAGATGGCTTGAATTTCACCCAGTAGTACTTCCCTCATATTTTTTTGTCTCAAGACAGATCACATTAAGCATTAGTGAAATAATATTTTTTAAAATGTTTATTGACTAAAAAAATAAGACTGGGTCAGAAAAGTCAAACATATTTCATGTGGGGGCATTTGCTGTTTTTATTTTTTTCATGAGAAATGCAGGACTGAGGAGATGAAAATTTGAGATTGTCAGATGGGGTATCTAAGATCTTCAAAGTCAATTATCTGACCGTACCAAATGCACCCATAAGCACAAGCTGTGTTGCTCAAGTTTTTAAGTTAGTGATCTTTTTTGTGAAAAGTACTCATTTCTTAGTCTTCTGACCCTTATGACAAACTTTTTTGGCTTTTGCACTGTTGCTATTAAAAAAAAAAAAAAAAAAAAAAAGACTGTCCAGTGTTCTTTCACTGGGATCACACAAGCACAACAAGAAAACCACCTCTATTTGTAAACCTGTTAGCTGAATAACGTGGCACAGGATCTGTATTGAGACTTAATTTCTCCCCACCTAATCCATCCATACACAGTCAATTCAGCTATAATGTACACCCCAAAAAATACTTGATTAACAAACCGAGATTAAGAGTATTCTAAATGATCTTAAATAAACTCAAATACAATGTTGTCATGAGTCTTGACCACCATACTGATTTCTGATCACGAGGCACTAGTCAGAGGACCCAACTGCAAGCTTCCATGAGAAATAAAACTAGTGAGGCAGCATGGCCTTACTCCTCTATGCCCCAGGGTTCTACAAAGAGGCCATTCCAAGGATTGACAAGTCACTGACAGAATTTAAGATTCGAAACAACATTAAAAGTAAAAAGAAAGTCCAAATGCAACTCCATCCTTTCATAGTCTAGATTAATTTAAAAATCCAGAAATAATACTACACTCGTGTCAGACAGGAAGGTCTTGAGATGCAGCGTACCGTGTTTGCAGACAACCAGGACACATGGACACAGGCCTCCCCGGTCTGAACAAGCATCTCTTTAATCCCATGACCCGGCCTCGGCAGCCTGCAGCCCCAACAGTTTGGCAGCTCTTTGCTGCTCACCAGGATCTAAGTATATTTAAAGAGTCCCAGAAAAATGGCCCTGGAGACCCATGGCTCCAAGCAGCGACAACCTAAGAATGGAACCAAGTCTCACGTGGCTTGAGCCACCCACACTTGCACGTTATGGCCACACCAGAGCAGCTCATCAAAGAGGGAAATAATGCAGGACTTTCCCCCCTCTAGGGCACCATTCTGTCACCTGATAACGATGCTGATGGACTCCCAAGCAGAAGAGCTGTTGGAAAAGCGTGTAAAACACACCACGGTCCTTCAGGCTTTCTGAGCAACTTGGCACTAGTAATTCTGGCACACTCATTGCCGGCAATGGAGGTGAACCAGTCTCCTGGCATAGCACGGCTTAATGAATGAAGATGTACATGCCTTATGATTTTGATAAATAATCACTGGCCATGATGACTTGATTAATTATTGTTGCAACCCCAGTGAAAATACAAAGGAACAACAACAAAAAAGTGTGATTTCAAACCCATCTGTCCACCGGGTTCCATACTAGAGTTTCACATAGGTATAAGGTAATAAACTAAATTCAAGTCTTTTGAAATTCACTTGAGAGCCGTACGAGACATAGGCTACAAAGGCACTGCCCCTGTAATGGAATTTTGTTTTCATTGCATTGAACTGCATTGCATTGAATAGTATCAGTACAGTATCCAGTTTACTTCTTCCCACAAAACGTCCAGCTCTCGCTTTTGGAACACTTCACATGGTGCAAAGGAAGGGCTAGTTCCTCCTTTCTTTCAGTCTCCATGTACAGACAGTATTCTTCATACATAACTTTCTTTCACTTTTTCATCTTGGAGAAAAGATGTGAGAACTGCAACATCGACTACTGTCTGGTTTTTGTGTAATGATAAGTCCTTTAAGTGGTCATCATCACTTTGGTCCTTAGCAAAGTTTACAAATACCTGTCAAAAGAAAGGTAGACCTTTATAAATACCTCTCTACTTGCTCCTTCTTTATTCTGATGGCATTTCTCACCATGCAGAGATTAAGTCAGAATACAAGATCACATAAGTAGATTTAAGTAGAAAACTGTGTGTGAGGGAGAGGGGATACTTGAAAAACACATTAACCATTTAGAAACTGAGCTTCTCTATTGCCCCTCAAGTCACCAATTACTTTATCATCTATTTTGATTCATACAAGCCTGATTAAAAGGGCAGAGACACAAAAAAAACGAACATCTACTGAATCTGGTTAGTACCTGATGTTACCTGATTTAAAGAAGAAGACACCTAGCAAAATGTCTGGTAGGTACTCAGAAAATGATAGTTACCGTGATTATTATTAGAACCTATTCTCCCAGTAACCCTCTATAAAGTAGATAAAGTCATCTCCCTAGAAGCACAGCTCATGGTAAATCAGATTCAAGCTCAGACAGTCAAATCTGCTCTAGGACCCATACAGGGAGTGGGGGAGAGGGATCAGGAATCTTCACCCTGAAAAGTCCATCTGTTTTGGACATTCAAAGCTTACTTGGTCAAGTGTTGTCTGAGAAACAGAGTAGTCTTCTATGTGGAGTCTCTTCTTGCTCTGGGAGAGGATGCTGAATATCCTGGCCAGAGAGGATAGTGAAGACGGAAGCTGGTACTGGAGCATATTCCGGTGTTTCTCTTTGAGAACACTTCCTGGAAAGGCAAGTCCAAAGAACTCCTGGACAGGCTTCAGGTCAGGGTTGGCCCCTGCTATTCGTACCACTATTGTATAACCATCTCCAAACCTGAAAGCAGGAAAAACAAAAACACAACAATGCAAGATCCTTAGGAAACTTCTCAAAATAGTTTGTCATCCTACCCAACTGGTGCTATGAAAAAGGAAGCTCCCAAAGGACCCAAAAGTAAGTATCTGAGAGAAGGACCTGGTTACCATTTACTGAGTATCTACTATATGTGACCTGTCATGCCGATCGCCTCAGACACATGATTTTACTGAATCCTCACCTGGACACGTGAAGTCTGACAGATGTTACAGAGAAACTAAAGCCCAGGGAGCTGGTCGCTTGCCCGTGGTACAGAGCTCCCAAGTGTCAGGGCCAGGATGTAGACTCATTTGTGTTTGACCCCCAAAGCCAATGCTCTAACCACATGGGCATATGTAAAATTCCCCATTTCATTTGTTTACCAAAGCCAGAAAACAGATACTCCTAGGATACAGACTCTCTGAAAGGTTAAGCAATCTGTCCAAGGGCACACACCAGGAAAAGGGTAAAGAGAGAATTCAAATGCAACTCTGTTTGACTTCAAAGCCCCCATTCTTTCCACTATAGCATTTTGTTCCGTTTGTTTCCCTTTATTTTAGAGCCACCATCTATATGCTCACAAAAGGAATAACATAAGTGTTCTCCCAAAGAAATTCTCTTTGTTACCTATTTTTCAGATGTTGGACACTGCCAAGACACCTGAACCTCCCATTGACCATAATTGCCATCCTAGTGCAAAGGGCTTCACATTCTTCCATACTGTGGGAAAACAGAGATTTTTGTTTTAGAAAGATGTTCCTCTAACCATCCAAACATCATATGACATCTGGAATTTTAAAGAAATAGATTCCCAGCTTTCTAGGGCATAATTGCCTCCTACTACAAATACATGACTATGTAGGAATAGAATAACGCTGTTTACTGCCATGCTATTTATACTTGTAAAAAAAAAAAGTTGGAAATAGTCCAAATATCTACAAAAAAAGAGGAACAGTTAAATAATTAGGGTATTTCCTGTTGGAATACTGTCTACTCAGAGCTACTAGAAATGATGACACATCTGAATGTACTGACTTGAAAGAATGTTCACAAAACACGAAGTGAAAAGGAACAGTATATGTACAAAGTACAAAGTTGCATTTTTGCTTGTAAAACATCTGGGGTGTGTGTGTGTGTGTGCAGATTTGCATAAGAAAACTGCAAAGATACATAGCCCAATGACAGCAATGGTTGTATCCTAGTGATGCCATTTCAGGTGATTATCACATTTTCTCTTTGCCTTTCTAATTTTTATACAATGATCACATTACTACTTGGAAAATCTTAAATACACACAATGCAGATGCCAAGCCCAGTCTTCACTACTGACCTATGAGATGTAAGCACTACTGATCTGCCTTCCTTGACAACACTTAGCGCACAATTCCACAGGAATCGCCGGGCTTTGGGGTCCATGCCTGTGGTAGGTTCATCCTGTAATTAGAATAAAATAAGTCCTACTATTTGTTGAAAACACAAACATAGATCTGTTTTTAAATGCAGAAACATCTTTAAAATAGCCTAAATTCCAACTTACCGTTCTAGTTATTTCTTGATAGACCAAAGAATCAGACCTCGCATACAAGACTAAACCACATACTTGTCTGTAACCAGTTCACTCTTACCAATGTGTCACTGAAGTAGGAAACTCAAATTTTTTATAAGATTAAGTTTCTCCAAATGAAAAGAAGGGGAAAGGAAAAAGCTATTTAATTTCAATCATCTTTTCATGACTGACAAGTATACACTAAAAATTCTTTTTGTCTGCAATCCCTGTTAAAGTCCATATAAAGTTTGCGTAAAGTTACTTTTCTTTTTTTTACTCCAGCTCATTACAGCTTAGCCTGTTATATTGTACTTGTGAGTCTCAGAAAAACAAATTGCGGATCCAAACGGTACAGATAACATTAAGGCCTTAACCCAAGGCTTCTTCCTGTAATAACTTCAAAGCAGAAGAAAAAGGATCAAGGGGTTCCTGCCCAGTCTAATTTTCTATTTCCCATCTATCTGTATGTTAGGACGATGACCCAGGTGCCACCCTCAAAGCTGTGTCTGCAATCTCCATCTTCAGGAGACGAACACACAGATGGTCTGAAGAATGTTCCAAGGAGAGTTCAAATCACGTATCCAAGGCTCAGCCACGCGTCCCTGGGTTCCCCAACACCAGGGAAACAGGGCCCTGGAGCATCTCTCCTCTGGAGCATTGGAGGGCATGTCAAAGGCACCCCAATGTGTATCAAACAGAAGAACAAGGGAACTTCCCTCTGGTTTTCTAAGGTGGCTCTGCTGTTCCTGGTCAGAGGAAGGATGGCTTGCCATTAACCAAGCCAGTCTGGCAATATCCCTGGACATACAGGACTTGAGAGCAGTGAGGTTTTCCATTCAAGCCCACACAAGTGTTCTTCGTTCACAGTCACACTCACCAGAAACACTACAGGGGGCCCGCCGATCAGAGCCATGGCCGTCGAGAGCTTGCGCTTGTTGCCTCCGCTGTAGTTACCAGCATATTTCTCGCCATACTTTACAAGGCCCAGTTTCCGAATTGCCCATTCACCAACCTAGAGTAGTAAAGTGACTTTTGTTTGGTTTGCTTATCATGCTTTCTTACACTTGTATAGGATTCTTTACAGAGTAGGACTAGGAAAACTCTTTTCACTGAGTAGATTCTATAAGAACAAGTGCCAAGGAGCCAAAAAGCAAGGGGAAAGGACTCGGAGTGGACACAGCACCTCCTCTCTGCTCTCCAGCATGTATCTGTCCACTCACCCCTGCCCCCCCACCACCACTGAGTCCCACCCTGCAGAGTAGGTGCAAAGAGCCAGCATTTCATATTGCTGTACCCGTGCATGAAAAGAGCGTGAAACCAATGGTCATTTGTGAAAGCCAAAGCCATAAGCTTTACTGTCAGCCTGCGGAGCGGGGAGGCTGGCTTCTGGTGCCCATGGTACCTTGCCGACTTCTTTCTCTGGGACTCCTCTCAAGAGGGCAAAGAACTCCACATGCTCTCTTCCAGTCAGTAGCTCCGTGATGGCATCGAACTGAGGGCAATAGCCCATGTTCTGATGGACTTCATGGATGTCCGATAAGATACTGCAAAGGAAAAACTGGTCAGGTTTTAAGCATTTAGAAAGATTCTGATCGGACAGTCTTGCCTCATATTCCTAATAAAGCATACTTGCACATGACAAAAATAACCAGTGAGCACACGTGCTGTAGCTTGAAGGAACCATCTTTCTGCCCCCAGAGGCCAGCCCCTCCTGGCAGGCAGTGTTCCTGCCTCTGTCCTGCCTCCTCTTGCACCTAGCTCTCCCAACACCTCAATCTGCAGGCTCTGTCCCATTTCAAGATTCCCAAGTCCATCCCCACTGCAGCACTATCTCTACTGACCATCTCACTCACACAATCCTGGGGCTTTAACACTAAGACTCCATCCCACGCTTGACCCTGTGATCCAGTCATACATACCAAGTACTCTATTATTCCAAAGTCTCCCTCACGGCCATTCAACCAGAGGAGGCCCAGCAAATCTGGGTGTGTCCTCCCTCCCTCTGCAGTTTGCTGCCCATTCATCGGGCACAACATGGTTCAGATGCCCTGGCCCCACTATATAAAAACCTCCTGGTTTTTAAGGGTTTCGTTTTGGGAATTTTTGTTTTGGTTTGTTTTTGTTTTTGATCACAGGCTCTCTGGAAAAATCTGGTGACAAAAAAAAAATATGTCTAGAGACAGAGCTTTAAATATATTGGTGGAAGCAGCTTTTGCGCTCTATGAAGCCAGTCTCAGGTTAAGAATCCTTGATGTGGGAGAAGCTCAGTGTGCCATCCAGTCTGAGGGCTGCACCTATCAGCCACCCCTGGACAGCGGCTGGCCTTTGTTTGGCCTTTAGCGGCATCATTCCCTTCTGCCCACCTGGTTCACACTCCCAGGTCCGACCTTTGCCCGAGTTATGGCTGAGATGCCCACAGACACTGTGCCCAGCCCTCACAGCAACGCCACCCAAGCCAGCCTCTTATAGCCGGTCGCTGTGATAAACCTTGGCTTGAACCAGTTACTGCTCCCACTGCTTTATATTCCAGGAGCCTGGTAGAGCGAACAAGCCTCGGGAAGCAGATGTAGTCTTAGGCCTGCTATTCCAGAATGTGTTCTCTTAAACCTTCTTTATCCTACTACTGAAAAAGCTGGTAAGAGACAAAAGAGGGGACCCATGAATACATTAAGTCCCTCACTCTTCAAATGTTACTGGCTAGTAGCCCCCTATTATTTCTAAATTGTGAGCTGTCACCCATTAGTGAGTTACAAAATAAATTTAATGGGTCATGATCAGATTTTTTTTAAAGATATGCCTGTTTTGTGATTTTGTGTATTTACGAGGTTGAGAGGTAAATGTATTTGCTACTGTGAGTCACGTCAGAAAAGTTGCAAAGCCACGGTCTTGTACCACCTCTTCAAATAAAAAACCCATAGAAGTCCCACATATTTAGAGTACTCAAGGGTAACAATGCCTAATAGGTCGCTAAAGTGGGGGTGCACCCCTAAAGAGCAGATTGCTTAGTGACCTGTGCATTCTCAGATAATGGCCTACGGTGACCTTAATAAGTGATACACCCTATACGGAGGGCCGTTTGGCAAGTACACACCCTTTTACCTTGTAGGAATTTTCCCTGAAGAAATAAAAGATGAATACAAGGACATATTTACATAGTCAAACACAGAAACTAATAAATGTCCAGCAATAAGGAATTGGTTAAATAAACTACAGATAAACGTATGTGGGGGGGGTCTTATGCAGCAATGTAAAGCCTTCATCTTAGAACATGTAACCCATTGAGAAATATCCATATTACACTCAATAACAAGCTAATTTCAAAAATCTAGATAGAGTATGATCTCAATTTTATAATATATGTATATGTGTAAAATTGAGAGCTTGGGGGGTGGGAATGTTCTAAAGCTGGATTGTGGTGATGAGTGCACAGCCTTATAAATCGACCAGAAATCACTAGAAATCACTGATTTCTTAAGACAAGTAAACTATATGCTATGTAAAATTATACTGAATAAAGCTGTTAAAAAAAGGGGGAGACTGGGAGGAAAAAAATATAAATAGTAGTTCTAAGTAGTAGAATTATGGGTGATTTTATTTTTGTCTTTACCCTTTATATATTTCAACATTTTTATAAGCTATATAGTACTGTTATAATCAGAGAAATAAAAATTTATTTAAATAAAGAAAAAGAGGCTTTGTGGCAAAATACAGTGCACGTCTTTTCTCACCTATTTTTGTTAAGGAAAGCATCCCCTCTGGTAACAGTGGTATCTCCAGTTAACATCTTGAAAGTTGATGATTTCCCAGCCCCATTAACTCCCAGGAGTCCAAAGCACTGAAAAAGATTGGGTAAGCCATTTAAGCAAACAACTACAAATCTGAATATAAATGACCCTTATAAAATGGTCACCTCAGCTTAGTTTTGCGATAATATGATTCTAAAACATTTTTAAGTATCAATAAAGAGTTAAATTCTGGGGGGCTTTAAGAACTTCCGTAGATATTTAAACATTTTATAATGAGGCACAGTGAGCACATTTGTAAATATTACTGGAGCTGTCAGATTGAAGCCAAAGTTAATGCGTAAAAACCAGTAATGAAAGCCAACCAACTTTCACCATCTACTTTGGCTGAAGAGCATAAAAGAAAGAACACAAATATGAACAAGAATAGAAAAGAAAACTATTTAAAAACTGAGGGTTTTGGAAGGGAGGGGGTGGGAGATGGGTGAGCCTGGGGCTGGGTATTAAGGAGAGCACGTAACGCATGGAGCACTGGCGCATAGACAATGAACACTGAAAACATTGAATTAAAGAAATGAGACTAAAAAATATTTGAACTTCATCATCATCTTGAGTGGATCACAAAGACACATTTTGGATGTGCATTCTTTTCTTCGACTGACTGAGGTTATCCAAAATTGTTGCTTTTTGACATATGCGGTCCCCATCTTCTCAATGACTTATTACTCCACATAGACATAACTAGGGAAGGCTTTAAAAACTACTTTCAACCCATCATAGATGTTGTCATTTGACTGTGTAGACAGTGCCTTTACCTCGCCGGGAGGAATGCCAACGCAAATCCTGTCAACAGCAGGCTTCCTCTTTCTTCTATAGATCTGAAATCAACAAAACGCAAAAGTTCTAGAACCACAGTGAACCACAATATCCCTAGCAACTGTGGAAGAGGGACTTATAAGCCAAACACCCCACAAACTAAGGCTCATCAATAAAACTGAGTCACCTTTCTGATATGCTAAGAGTCATGGGCAGTCTCTGTGGCAACCAGCTTCTGTAGTATTTGAAAGCTTAACATAAAAGGGACTTTCTTTTTATTTTTAATCTAATATCAACCTTTTTAAGAGGCATATTAGTCATTAATTCTACATAATTTTTCATTTACTCGATATTGTAGATATTTTAAAAATTAAATTCTAGGGACACGTGGGTGGCTCAGTTGGGTAAGTGTCCAACCCCTGATCTCCGTCTCAGCTCAGGTATTGATCTCAGGGTTATGAGTTCTAGCCCTGCACTGCACTGGGCATGAAGCCTACATTGAAAAAAAAAAATCTACAGGATCAAAATGTAGAAGCAAAACATTGCAAATATTGCACATACTATATAAAAAGGGAACTACTGGGATTCTGGCACCTAGAGTGGCCTGAAAACAAACCTTCCTCCTGAGTAACAGAGACATATCAGCTTTTTAGACCATGATCCTCAAAAAAAAATCAACCATTTATTCTTCCCACCTCAGCTTTGACTGGATATACAGTTTCAGTATGGTTTAATAAACGCATAAATGTAAGTGTGAAAAACACACATTACAGAAATAGTCTCAGGATTTCTTTAATTTAGAAGTCCCCTCGGTGTATTTTAAACAAAATTAAATTGATAGAATTTGGTCTAGAGGCACATATTCTGGGACATATGCTCTTTTCATTAATCAAATCAGAAAAATGCTCATTTCTAACACACAAAGCCAGCAAAACTGAAGACAAGTTGCTACAGCCTGTACTCACTGTCTCACCTTCGTCAGCTCCTTGATTTCCAAGATATCATTCTGCCCTCCACCGTCCAGAATTCTTTGTCTTTCCCGCTTCACATCATCATCCTCATCATTCAAAGGAGGAAGCTTGGCGTTTATAGGTCTTGGGGAAAACATTTTAAGAAAAAAAAAATCAATCTTTTGAGGTATTTCTCAAGACAAAAGATCCAATTCCCAAGAAACGCCTTTAAATCTACTCTGCACAGTTTTTAGGATGAGCAGAGCTGTGGGCTAGAGGATGCCCACGTTAGGAAAACCAGCTGGATCATCTTAAATTTAATGCAGTGCAACCACTGACCAGTGTCTCCCTACATTCCTCTGGGATCCTCAACCAGATGCTCCATGAGTTCTGAGGAAAAACTCACCTGGGCCTGATGAAGAATCTGTACTGGATGAGAACAGTGATGAGGAAGAACACCACCCCTTCCACGGCCATGGCAAAGAGGTTTCGTCCCACTAAGTCCCAAGACAGCGGTGAGACAAAGCGGTTCTCCCCTGGTAGACACAATGCAGAGATCCAGTTAGAATGGAGGCACCAAAGACCATGGCCCTTCCTCAAATTCAGGCTCAAATTCACCTCTGTTCCTCAAAACACCAACAGTTGTTGCCTATGACAAGGAGGAAAAATTATGGGAGTAACTACTTTCCAAGTCTGATTTAGCATAAGGTTTTGGGAAAACACACTGTGACCCATTACCAGTCAAAAGTTCAAAACCAAGTTCAGAACCATTAGATCTATAATTTCATATGTTTCATTTCATATCATATGTTTCTTTTTTAAAGAGACACGTTTAAAATCCTTTTTAAAAAGATAAACTATCCAGGGTAACTTCTAGGGTATTTTAGTACACTTTAAGTTTCACTAAAGGAATATTAGAGAGCACTCTTTAAAAAGATGCCCCTTTCAAAAAAAAAAAATAAAAAAAAAAAAAAATAAAAAGATGCCCCTTTCAGTAACATATAATATAACCTAGTGAACCTATGAAATCACCCAGGTTTAATGGGACTATTCCTTACATTCCCTATACAACTCCTTTGTACCAGCTAGATGGGGGAAAAAACAGTTCCTCTTCTATGCCCATTAAATAACATGGCCCATCTAGCTATATGAACCAGTAGATAAAGAATAGAAATGTGGCCACAGGAGAAATATTTTTAAAGACTCTAAAGACAGAAAGAGTTGCAGTAAATTACCTTTTTATAGACCGTGTAAAAGGTAATAGATGGCCATATCTGCAGGCCCATGATTTTCCTCATTGTCAGAGCCAAAGTTTGCACCCTTCCTTCTGATCCTCTGGCCTCTATCCAATTCTCAAACTGTGCTTTCACTTATCCCATGACTAGCAAACGTAACCAGTGCTGTTACACACTGGATTCAGGATAAAGCCAGTATTTTTCCTCACCTCTAAAACTCCCCTCTCACTTTTCTCAATGCTATCTGGGGCACAGACCAATGTTAGAGCAAAAGACCCATGCCACATCCAGGTTCATTGTCATGAACATTTTCTCAGTGGTGAGAAGTCCTATGCCCAGTCCCCAGCCTCTTTCCACACCAAAGTCCAGAGTACCAAGGCTCATGAAAAGTGCCATCCCCATGAAAGCACCCACTGCTGTCACTCACCAAACCTTTCCAAGGCATCAGCCATTGCCTGGTTTTTCACCATGTCAATGAGCCCCCGTCCCAGGCAAAAATGTGGGAAGATCAAGAATACAGACTTCAGGATATCATTAATGTTATTCAGCTTCTAAAAAATATAATAAGACAGAGAGAAACTGATGTCATTTATGGTTTAGGCTAAAAATACATCAAGGTCTGAAATATGGGAGAGATGAAAAAGTTGATTCCCTGGGGTCAAACTGAAACTTTGAATTCAGACACCAACACAGAGCAGTGGCCATAGTTGATGACATATAATATAACAGAATTTCCTCTTTTGAAGATCTGGAGTAATGCTATGAATACGGAGAAATCTGAGCAAAGTTTAGAGACATGGTTATGTTTAGTTGGAAGCAAATCCATGATAAAACAATGGTTTAGCATTTCAAAAGCAAATTGCTCATGTCTGGGTCAATATTTCAGCTTCAGGATTTTGCTGGCATTTTAAAAATTCTTCTTGTATACATCAAGCCAGTGGGCAAATATCCAGCAAAAAAGTTGCTGCGGGCTGGAGGCCTTGTGCTAGGGCCCGGGGGGCAGAGGGAGGGGTTCATAAACAGTCTCAACTCTGAGGAAATGAGTCCCTGACTGGATAGGTGCTGTACCGCAGGTGTGAAGTGAGGGCTTTGGGAGCACTGGGGACAGAGAGAGCACCTCCCATAGGGCAGGAAAGGAAAGCTTCACCGTTGGGCATGGTCTTGAGGGGTAAAAGGAAGTCAAACCTACAGGAGTATGGAGGGGTTAAGGAACAACCAACTTGGGTGAAGTTCCAGCGCCTTGGGAAGGGGGGTGGCAGGATGTGGCCAGGAAAGGCTCTACAGCTCTGAAGGCCTCACATGCTCGGTTAAGGACAAAGACGATGCCAACAGGAATGGGCAGAGACCCTTAAAGAGACCTGTAATCGGAAGCACTGACAAGGTAAACAGTTGCATGTGGGCAATGAGCAAAGGCAAAGCATATATGATGCCCGTACCATTGCCGGCTGGGGTGACTGGGTGGATGGTAATGCCTTCCAGTGTGACAGGAATGGCAACAGAAATACTAGGTCCTGAGGGAAAAGATGAGGAGGACAGGTCAAGTCTGGGGGACCAAGAAATAACCTAGATGGGGCCTCCTGCTAGGCGAGTGCAAACCTGAGACTAGGGCAGACAGTCAGGCCCAAAGGCAAAGATGTGAGAGATGACAAATAAGACAGAGAGGAGTCAGTAAAAGCCTCGGGAATGAACGGCATCACACAGAGATAGCATCTAAAGGGGAAAGCAAAGATGACAGAGCACCGATATCAGGAAGAGCAGCACTGAAACAGAACGGGGTACAAAAGAACCTGTTGAAGGAAACCAAAGGGCTTGATCCATCAGAGAACTATAAGGAAAAGGAGGAGAAAGAGATGCTATGCAAATCCAGAGAGGAGAGAATCTGAAAAAGGACAGAAAGGTCCGTGGTAGTCCGTACCACAGACCAGTGGCAGAAGGTCATGACTCAGTGAGTCCTCCGACTCGCAGAGACAACTGTCCCCGCAGGAGGTGTCCCTTCGGTAGGACTCACATTGTTGGTAAAGAGCTCCAGCACAAAAGTGGCCACGCTGCCATTGATCCCGATGAAGAGATTCACGCTGGTGAGGACCACATAGGCTGTGCTGGGGATCTTGAACACGAAGGAGGCTGGGTACATGAGAGGTGTGATCGACCACCTGGTGAGGCACAAAGACAAGTGTCCACTGGGTGTCCCCTGCCTTCCCTCGGACTCTGGGCACCATATGCCTTCCAGCCCTGCAGGGGGGCCTTACCCGTACAGCAGAAGTAGAAGGGCTAGCACAGGCAGGTTGGTAGAGGACACATAGGACTTCTGCTGGAAGCAGATGAAGATGATAATGACCAGCGTGGCAGGAACCACATAGTTGCACTAAAAGTGAAACAAGGAAATTGACGTTCACCCCTAAGTCAGAGATACAACACACATCAAGTCTTCACCATCATAGGACAAGAAAGGGCAGATAAACATAGTGGAGAATAACTCTGAATTAATGAAGCCCCATAAACTACTCATCAAAGTACTGGACAATACATTTTGACAAGCATTTTACCCTTGGCTGATTTTATAAACTGCATGCCCTTTCTGTCTTTCCAACAGCTAAGCCAAGGTGTCACGCTCAGTAAACTTACTGAACGATGGATTCCCAGTCAGAGTAATTACAATTTCACAGGCAGCAAATAAGCTTCCATTATTCTTCCCGAAGATGATTGTGTATTTCATCATTAATGCCATATTATAGTCTGCCCAAGTTCCATCTCACATGTAATCTATTTATAAGCACTTACTTCATAACATGAATGTCAGAATTGTTTCATCACACTGAGAATAATTTTAAAGTCTGTCCTGACACTATATCAAGCCTTACAATGCAGATATAAAGACCCGACTACAGGACAATTAAGAGAATTCATAGCTACTAGAGCAAAGCACAGGCAGGGAGGTAAGAGTGGGCTTGTTCGCTGTTAAAAGAATTTGAGCTTCAGACCACAGGGCTCTGCCTCATCCCGTCCTTCCCTGCATGTTTACCAACAACTTAGATGAAGACCTGCTTTTAGCCAATTTCGGAGTCTCAAAAGCAGGAAGGGACAGATAATACACAGGTAGCTAAGTGAGGTCTCTGAGTCCCAGACTCGCACTTTCATCGCTGAATCCCCTGCCACAGTCAGATGCATCATGAGCACTCAATGTGTATTTACAGGATGAAGTAATTACTGGGGCAAGAGAAAAACAAATGGATATGAAACATGCTGTGCAACAGGGATAAATATAAAGTTTAGGTTCAAAAAGTCAACTGCATTAGTGTAGGAAGAAAGAGACCCATTCACCAATTATCCTGTGAAATGGAAATTTCAGTTCACTACCAAGTTGCTAACAAGACAGCCCTACTTCTGCATGCAAAACCCGTGGGCTGAGTAATGATGGTATTGGATAAAGATCAGCTCTGGACTTGAAACGCTTCAGACCACAGCCGGAACACAACATTACTTCTGGGCTTGGCTTTTCAAAAGGGACATTAACAATGTGGAGCATGGCCACAGAAAGGCAACCCATCACAAGGGTGACAAGTCTGAGAGGCTTGGTATAATCAGCACTGACATCATCTCACTGTCATCACTCATGTTCACACAGTGCTTTGGAGATTACAAGTGTGTTCTCAGAGATCATCTTATGTGGGGAAGACGTGGGTTAAATGAAAGTTGTCTTCAAATACCCGAGGGGCTACATAGTGGGAGAAGGATTACATTTGTTCTGTGTGGCTTACAATTAATGGAGGTCAAGGCAGATATATTTCAACTCCACTTTACAAAAATTAGAACTTCAGAATTCTTTGAAGTCCTCCATATTGATGTGAACAGAAGCAATCTCTTAGAGCTGGCACAAAAACATATTTGAAATGGGTGGATGAGCTTCTGGGTAAAATGCATAGAGTTTTCAAATGAAAGACAAATTTCCTACTAAGGCAAAGAACACCCTGCTTCTGGAGGTGAAAACCTACCAAGCAGGGTAGAGGCATTGGAGTTTTGAGTAAGAGTCTGTTTCAGTTCGATGTTACTTTGAAAAGTGGTCACTTAAGCAATCCGTGGTTGTGATAGTGGTGGTAATCACTGCAGTGTAGACAGACTTTTTCTGCTGTGTGAGATCAGATCTGTATTTGATGCCATATTTGGTGTCATGGCAGTATACAGCTGCCTCTGCCTTTCCCTTTGCCGTTCATTTTGACTACCTAAGACACTTCTAGAAAAGCCAGGGGCCCTTTCATCCAATCCACAGCCCTGATGATTTCTAAAACAGCAGGAGACTGGGGTTCTCACCATATCCCACACGAAATTGGAGAGCCAATAGATGACAGGCTTCACCCCACTGATGAACTGCAGGTGCTTTGCTTTGCTGACCCGCTCCTGGATCAGGAATACGACAAAGCTGGCTGGGACGAAGGACATTGCAAAGATGACACAGATAGACACAAGGACATCCACTGATGTAGTCATCCTGGAAAAGAAAGGCAGTGACAATATGAGCGGCCATTGATGTAGCTGAGAACTCAAGCAAGCAAGAGACATGCATGCCAGTACACACATGCACACACACAAACGCGCGCACACACACACACGCGCGTGCGCACACACACACACACACACAGATATCTGAGATGTGAGGCAGAGCCCAGAGGGAAAAATTCATCGACCAAGTGTATTTTAGTCAGGATCAAAGATGATTATCTTCCATTTAAAAAAACCCCTGATAATTAAAATCCAAAACTAATTTCAATGAGATAATAAAGAATCCACTGCCATGATGAAATTATTTGAAAAAGTCTAAGAATGTGCAAATGGCACTCACTTCAGCCTTCTATTATTGATCCTGAAGAGCATTAAGCTATAAACATTCACACATATAGGACTAGTGTACCTTGAAAATGAAATAAAGCAGAAGAATTAGTGTGAAACTAACCAGATAAGTTAATTTTTAGCTGTAAATAAATTTGAAAGCAATAGTGTGTAGCATATCAATCTAACACATAGAAAAACTTCTATCAGATTCTATTAAAGGAAAATAGTTATAAGTCCATTAAACAGGGCATAACATAAACTATTTTTATATGTAGTAATTGTGTATAAACTTGGTATAAAGATCCTAGTGGTATATACTGATATTCTATATGAGTTAAGCAGAAGTAACTGTGTCACGCTCCTTACACAGGACAGAATCTAACATGTACTGAATATCAAGAGTGTGCTGAGTGCTAGAGTTGGCAATTTACATGAATTGCCTCATTTTTTTTTAAAGATTTTATTTATCCATTTGACAGAGAGAGAGGTCACAAGTAGGCAGAGAGGCAGGCAGAGAGAGAGGAGGAAGCAGGCTCCCCGCTGAGCAGAGAGCCCGATGAGGGCCTCAATCCCAGGACCCTGAGATCATGACCTGAGCTGAAGGCAGAGGCTTTAACCCACTGAGCCACCCAGGCGCCCATGATTTGCCTCATTTAACACACCATCCATCTAGAAATACAGAAACCGGAGTCAAACACAGATCCCCATGATTCCAAAGGTTACATACTTTAAACTGTATCATACTGGCTTTAAACTTCACATACACACACACACACACACACACACACACACACACACACACACACGTTTGATTCAGGAAGTAAAAGGACAAGCTGATAAAAGCATGCTTTCCACCAAGTTTAGAAACAGTGGTTTCAAAAGTAATAAAACTGGTTTTCTATTAAATACTGTGTTAAGGGTGAGTTAAATTACTTTAAGATTTTACTGATAATTTCACTTTATATAAGTTCTCCACATGGGAATGGTTTTTATCCATCAGAATCCTTGATATTCTGCAGTTTAATCCCTGCCAGCCGATTCATAAAGGGATCATCTTCTGCCTAAACCTGAATTCTCCCCGAGCTCCCGTCACCTAACTATACCCCAGCTGGTACTCCACAAGCAGCTTCCCATTTCCCTCCCTGACTCTGTGGTTCCAACAGCCTCTCCTCTCCTCACCCTGCCCAGTTAGACACAGCCACACTTACAGAGCCACTTCCGAGAGCTGCTGCTTGGTGAGATTCAGGGGGTGGTTGAAGGCAGTAATCCCATACTGGCTGGGGTTCTCTCCCTTTTGCAGGTTGGCCCGGAGAATGGCATTGTTGATGACATTCAAGAAAGAGCTGATGGCGTGCCAGCCCTTATTGTTGAACCACACCTAAAAGACACCAGGGACAAAGTAATGCTTCCAAATCCTGCTCCTGGATGTAGGTGTGTGTGCAAAACATTTTCAGAATTCCAATCATACACCAAGATAAGACATTAGGGTCCGAGAATGTGGCAAAGTGATAGCAGCCAGGAACCACGCTGACTACTTCTGATCTTCAACTTATTCAATCCTCACCGCAGCTTTGAGACATGACTCCTATCTCCCTTTCTTAGATTAAGAAACTAAGGCTTAGATAGGCTAGGTAACTTGGTCAAGGTCACAGCGGTTCTGTTAGAATGTCAGTTGGAAAGCCAATTCTCTTTATCACCATAATGTCTGACCTCCATGGTAAAATTAGTAGTCTGCTCTTTTCTCTCATGCAGACGCCTACCAACATTAGGAGCTGAAAGTACTTAAGTATCATTGTTCATCAAGAAGCTCCTGAAACAGAGGGTCTCACCTTAACATTATTTTTTGTGTCCAGTCCTGTCATGAACCTCCCCAAGCTGCTGAGAAATCGATCTGCGGAACTGTCCTGTGAACAAGAGAAACCTGCCTCAGTTGGGATGGTTCACAAGGGAAGGACAACAGGACGGCCCTGTGGAGGGCAACACGGTTATTGCCTGTTCATCCGAGTGAGCTCGGAAACCACAGCAGGACTGGCGCCCGAGAAACACGGACCAGAAATAGAAAGCATCCATGTTGCCATAAACCACAAGTTTTGAAAGACTCACAGGGACATCCAGTGACTCTAACTCTCAAGGTGCAGAGGTCTCACCTAACCGGGTGGGAACATTCTTCAAAGTGTTCCCTGGGTGTCCCCCTGAACTATGCCCAGTGGGCAGATGACACATCGGACATGTGGGTCTGGGTCTCAAAAGCAGAGATACAGACTCTAGGACTATTGCGGATCCCATGATCCTGGAATTCAGGCCATTGGAGCCCTCATTCTCATTTAAAAATGGCAAATCCAAAATACTAAGAAATGAAGTGAGAGCCTACGAGGTCCTGCCACCAGCTTAAAGGAAATGATTCGTTTCCCTTTTAACCAGTAAGTAGGTTGGAAGCCCCATTTATTTACCGAATGGCTAAATTCAAAGTGAAGTTACACTGAGCTTTTAAACCTCTGAATGTTTTTTTGATCTATGTTTTCAGATACGGAATATTACTCAGTAGCTCAGTCTTGGTGGGCGCAAGATCAGGAGATGCCAGTAATGGCTTTGTATTCAGTCTTAAAAACAGTGAGTGGCAAGGTGATTAGATATATCTGCCGACTACTCCCACAGAGTGGCAACTCTGGGCCCATTTTTCTGACACGTCCTAGGCTGGATACCATACCTTGGCCAGCTTCAAGTGCTTCTTCACTTGCTTGATGGCATTGTTCACGTCTTGACTTGAAGGAAGTGAATGAGAATTACTGGCACCCAGGGAAAACCCTCCATACCTAAAAGAACAGCCTGCCATTAGAATACAGTGTGGTACACAGTATCATTCAGCAGCAGACATCACATGAATGAGTGCATGCTTCATGGAGGCAAGACCGAAGTTAGACTTGGAGAAAGCTACATGTTGGCCTCTTCTGATGACTTCTAGCAATGTCTTGACTCTTAGGGTTACTGCCCAAGGGGGAAGGAGCTGCACTGTGATCACACACAGAGTGAGATGTCTTTCATCTCACAGATGCTCCTCCCCCCCCCGCCCCCACTCCTAACGGCACCCTGGCCTGCTCCTGCACGTGGGTCTCCGGGTGTCAAGACAAGCAGACAGGGAGGTGGGGGAGGACAGTGACCAGAGTAGCCTAGGGAGGCTTAGAGACAGGCCACAGCTCTTTCCTAGCACGAAGGCACTTTAGTGTGAATTTACTCTGTGCAGAGTTCTGTGGGTGCCGGCCCTTGGGAAAAAGGCAAAGAGGGAAGGTGGGCAGCAGTGACAGAGCTAAGTTTCGAGGCAGCCACACAAGGCACCTCATTCTCTAGAAAGGACCAACTGGCTTCAAGGGTTGTCCCTGCCTTTCTTCCCTAGTGCCACCTATTTCTTCAAAAACCAAGAGAGGAAAAGGAGTTCAAATACTATGAAAATAGATAGCTTTGATGCCTCTTATTTCATCCAAGACCTCTTGGCCTCATTCTAAAGGCTGGAGAAATTGTCCAGGAGTCCCCAGGACCCCTTGGAATTTGATTTGGTAGGGCCGGTGTGGGGGGAGACAGGCAAGGGGGGGTGCAGGATGTAAACTGAGTAAGGTATTTCCCTCACAACACTGTGCTTCCGGCTGAACCCCTAGAGACCTCCAAGAAACTGCTGAATCTCCTCAAGGGGATCAGAATGCCGAACATTTCGAAGGCATCTGAAGTGACATTTGAGCGCTGGGCAGAAACACCAAGGGCAAAACAATCGCTGTACCCCTTCTTCCTCGGACCGGAGATACCAGGATCAAAGTCATCCTTCTGAACTACAGAAGTCCAGACAAAATACAAGCGAGCACAGAAAGAGATCAACTTACCTAAACTCATTCACCCAGATCTTGTTCTTTAAACTGCAGAAGCCAAAGAAAAAGAAACCAAAAGTCAGTTCAAAGAAGCATTGATCTTATTCCTGATGATACAAAAGAAGTTACTATCTAGCTAAGGAGACAAGCCAGGACAGAAAGAATCCCGTGATCAGACTTGGCAGGGGGAGGAGTACCCACAGAAGGATACCCATCCCAGTCACTATGTCTTTCCTTCTCTTCATGTCAAACCCTTGTTAATTTTATGAAAATTATGCTTTGGATTAAACTACTTCAAAAACTACCTTATGGACAAAGATGTGACTGAATTAAAACTTTTTTTAAATTCTTTTTAAGGAGGCTCCATGCCCAACATGAGGCCCCAACTCATGACTCTGAGTTGGGGCCTCATGTTGGGCATGGAGCCTCCTTAAAAAGAATTTAAAAAAAGTTAAAGAGTCACATGCTCTACCGAGCCAACCAGGTGCCCCAAAACTTACTGAATTCAAAGTAATATGTCAACTATGGAGGACATGTAAAGGCTATGCCTCTTTCTTGGAAACTCAACAGAAATTATCAGCAAGCATATCCTTATCATTTAAAGTCACTGAGAGGGGTGCCTGGGTGGCTCAGTTGTTAAGCATCTGCCTTCAGCTCAGGTCATGATCCCTGGAGTTCCGCACTGGGCTCCCTGCTCAGTAGGAAGCCTGCTTCTCCCTCTCTCACTCCCCCTGCTTGTGTTCCCTTGTGTTCCCTCTCTAGTTGTGTTTCTCTCTGTCAAATAAATAAATAAAATGTTTAAAAAATAAAAATAAAAAATAATAAAGTCACTGAGAACACCTAACAGAGAAGCCCAACAAACCAAAAGGAAACCAGAGCAAATATTTCCTGGGCATCAGGTAAGTGTTTCATGCTGCTCCTCCATAGCCCTGGAAACTTCAAGCTGTTCCAAAGCTCCATGGCCACGTCAGGCCACTGAGCTGGCCCAGGGATCACCCCATAATGCCACATACCATCCACATTACCATACCTCCATGAGAGGCACTTTATACATACCAACGTCATTCAATCTTCACAACAAAATAGTAAGAGCAACAGTATTATTATACTCTACAAAGACTTTTTAAAGGATAACTGGTCGCTCCTGGTAAAGCAGATGGTAAGTAGCAGAATTTAAATCGGAATCCAGATTTATTTTTTTCTTGACAAATAACTGACCTAGAACATGGTGTAAATTTAAGGTGTAGAACAGTTTGACTTGATGTATTTAGATATTATAATATGATTTCCATGGTACCTCCATCGTGTCCTAAAATCATCATCCCTTTTTTTCTTCTTGTGGTAAGCATATTTAAGATTTAGTTTCTTCGTAACGTTGGAGTATATAGTATAGTACTGTTAACTGTAATCCCAATAGCGAACATTGGATCACCAGAATTTTTCTAACGCACAGCCCTCTGACTACAGGCACGTTTACCTTGATGCCAACAACTAAAAGTTCATAATACTTACCTTTTCTAGGTTGGGAGAATATCCTAAATTTCCAAAAGCCAACATCAGACCAAAATTTGATATTTTTCCCTATCAGTATGCTATTTTTAGACCTTTATTTTCCCTAATCAAGGCTGAAAAAAGGGTTAAGTTTAGTAAGTAATGACCTTTTGGCTATAATCTGCACATAGGTCTTCACCAGATAATCCGAAATGTTTCTTCCCGTCAGGTTCTGAAGGATGTCCGCAGTGTTCTGTTTTCTCTGTCATCACAGAAAAAACAAACATAAGTGTCTTTATGGACCACAAACGAAAAAGGAAAAAAAAAATCCAGGACTACAGTGACGAATGTCCCTTAAACATGGATCACAGTGTGACCAGACCCCACCCACACAGCCCAGACACGACCATCAGCCAACACCGAGATCTAGTCCACTCTGCCCTCAGCACTGGCCATTCACTCACGCCAAGCCAAGATGTTCCCCAGCAAATTATTCTGAGCTACTAAACAACAGGCCGTGGGACAGGATTCATTATGGTCACCAAGGATTTACGGAGCAGTATCACTGACTTCGTCCAGTGACTTCTTTGGTTCATTGGAGTTATACTGATGAAGATTCACTGTTACCTTATTTAATTTTTTATTAACATATAATATGTTATCCGTTAGAGTCACCGTTATTTTAAAGAGAAGTAACCAGGACTTAAGTTCTCACACGCATTTACAATTGCTCGTCCTCACCCTGCAACCTGGATGCTGATTAAAGCAGCAGAGGGAGATCACAAGCAAGCCTCCTCCTGAAGTGCTCTGAGAAGAAAGGCTCAGAACTGCTCCCCACACTCACAGTCTCAGACAATGTCCGAGGTTTAAGACCCACAGAAGTCTCATGGGCCAGCCTCCCTGATTCAGAGATGAGGAAACAGGCCCAGGGACTGAGTGGCCAGTCTGAGGTCACCAGCTTGTCTGTGGGAGAATCAGGGATGGGGCCGGGCCCGTCACAGTATATTCTGTCACATTACCTCGGTGGGAAAAGCCGGACTGTGCCTTCCACAGCCCACTGATCCAGAGTGTCGTGAGCTGGTTTCAACTCAAACAAGCAAGTAACCTAGACTGACTTTTCAAAATAGAGAAACAAGCTAAACTAAGATACAGGAACTTACAGAACAAGCCCCTTCCCCTCAAGGCCTACATGCTATTCCCTGGGGTAAGAATTAAGAGCAACACTAAGAGACAACCCCCTGACAGGATAGGTCAGCCATTCCTTCTTCCCAAGCAGAAGCTCCCCCCGCCCCCCTGCACGGCCATCTGCTCACCTGTGGAGGAGGCAGTCCCCCGGCCCCCAGGGGACACACGGGCAGCATCTTCTTGATTTTGTCATTGCTACAC
>PITA01018941.1:0-39016 GCA_004023965.1 Spilogale gracilis | reverse complement strand
CACAAGGGAATGCTAAGAAGTAAAGATAATCCTATGGGCTTTTTAGCCTGCTCAGGATAAAATTAAATGCATTTACAAGAGTCATGGGCTTTTATTTAGATCACTGAAGTCTATGCAGTTACAAGACGGCTGGATCCCAAGGCAGTTTTAAGCTGTCACAGGGTGACATTCTTCTTTTTTTTAAAGCAGTTCCTAGAACTCTGTGCTATTGCTAATGAATGTTTTCAGGGCCTCACTCCTGGAAAAACGCACCATTAACACATTACGTGGCCCACCCCGTCTTGTCCTGGGCGATGTGTGAATGTATCCTGCATCTACTGTTATGTGTGAGCACAGGGGGCAAAATGTAGACCACTGTGTGTCTTTCCTCATGAGAAGACATTGCTATTGTCCAGAATAATCTCTTTCCAATTCTAAATTAAATCATATGAGAGCCTTCTTAGCTCAGTAGGCACTGTGTCAGTCTCAGAAATTAAATAGTATGCTGCTAATTCGTGCATTTAGCAAGTGGCTCTTTTATGTATTAGCATCATATTTTTTAAGATCTTACTATTCCATATATATTAAAGAATGTTACCTAAAAAATATATTAGACTGATTCAAAGCCCAGAAGTTCTTTTTTAAGCCTATATATATATATGTATATATATATAAACACATATGTATATATATATGTATATATATACACACATATTTATTTTTTTAAGATTTTATTTATTTATTGACAGAGAGAGAGATCACAAGCAGGCAGAGAGGCGGGCAGAGAGAGAGGAGGAAGCAGGCTCCCTGCTGAGCAGAGAGCCCGATGCGGGCCTCGATTCCAGGACCCTGAGATCATGACCTGAGCTGAAGGCAGAGGCTTTAACCCACTGAGCCACCCAGATGCCCCAGAAGTTCTAAGTTCTAAATGGAGTTCTAAGAAGCCCAGAAGTTCTAAGAGGAATACACAACACTGTGCTGCTCAAATACAAGGGCTAATTGACTTCCCAAAGATGTTGATTCTTTTTTTTTTTTTTAAGATTTTATTTATTTGACAGAGAGAAACACAGCCAGAGAGGGAACACAAGCAGGGGGAGTGAGAGAGGGAGAAGCAGGCTTCCCGCCGAGCATGGAGCCCGATGTGGGACTCGATCCTGAGTCTCCGGGATCATGACCTGAGCCGAAGGCAGTCGCTTAACCAACTGAGCCACCCAGGCACCCCCAAAGATGTCGATTCTTATCCTTAAAGTAATACATTCCATTTAAACAAAACAAAACAAAACAAAAGAAAACAAAAAACTATGACTTATTTACACTTTAAAATGATCAACTGCACCCCATCAATAATCCTAACAGGCTGTTGAACCTGGTCTGTGCTTGAAAGTCCTCTGTTGCCCATTTTATCATGGAGACAGGCAGCTGTCAAATGTGGCCTCCACACTCCTACATTTTACCCTATTTCACAATAAAATAACAAGGGTAAATAGGCAATTATAATAGCACTTTGTCTCTTGGAGCCCAAGGTTCCTGGAAAACTTGCTGTGCCTTATAAATAGCAGATAGATTGTCTGCTTACCTACAGTGGCATTGAAGACAGGATTCTCTTCAAGAAAAGTCAAACAGCACAAAATGGGAATGGAGATTGCTCCAGGAATAGAGATGTTTAAAGGTATCTGAAAATAACTACCTAATAAGTACATGAAAATAAAGACCTTTCAGAAAGAAAAGAAAGAAAAAGAAAATAAAGACCTTTCCATGTAAAGATCCAAGCCATCCTTCAGTTAACACACATTTTTTTTTTAGACCAGACTGCCATATTGACTTGGTCCTGACCCTAGAGATGGGTCCTACATAGGGAAGGGCTTTGTGTCACTTGTGGGTCTCAGGCAGAGCTGAAAGGAAGCGTTAGGAGCTTATGGACGTTGGCAAGATCTCTGCCAGGGACTAATGACAGCTTTTAAAAAAAATTTTTTTTTTTAATATATCAATTTTTTAAAATTTTAATTCCATTATAATTAACACACAGTGTTGTATTAGTTTCAGGTGTACAATATAGTGATTCAGGAATTCTGTACCTTACTCAGCGCTCATCATAAATGTACTCTTAAGCCTTATTACCTATTTCACCTACCCCCATCCACCTTCCATCTGGTAACCATCAGTTTGTTCTCTAGAGTTAAGAGTCTGTCTCTTAGTTTGTCTCTCAATCTCTCTCTCTTTCTCTCCCTCTTTTTTTTTTTCTCCTTGTTCATTTGTTTTCTTTCTTAAATTCCATGTATGAGTGAAATCATTGTGTTATTTGTCTGGCTAACTTATTTCACTTAACAATATACTTTCTAGCTCCGTCGATGTTGTTGCAAATAAGACTTCATTATTTTTCATGCTGAATAATACTATCTATCTATCTACCTATCTATCTATCTATGTATCCATCCATCTATCTATCTGTATGCCATTACACACACACACACACACACACACACACACACACACACACCACCTCTTCTTTATCCATTTATCTATCAATGGACACTTTTTTAATTCGACTATTGTAAATACTGCTACAAAAACCATTGGGGTGCACTTTCAAATTAGTGTTCTGTATTGTCTAGGTAAATTCTTAGCAGCATAGGATAGTTCTGTTTTTATCTTTTTGAGGAATCTCCACACTGTTTTCCGCAGTGGCTGCATCAGTTTACATTCATACTTGCGGTTCCTTTTTCTCTACATCCTCACAAACACTTGCTGTTGTGAGTGTGTGTGTGTGTATGTGTGTGTGTTATTTTAGCCAGGTGTGAGGTGTTATCTCATTATAATTTTGATTTGCATTTCCCTGACAATGAATGACACTGAGCATCCCTTCCTGTGTTTGTTGGTCATCTGTATGTCTCCTTCAGAGAAATGTCTGTTCATGTCTTCTGCCTATTGTTTGACTGGATTTTTTTTTTTGTATTGAGTTATATAAATTCTTCATATATTTTGGGTACTAATCCTTTGTCAGATATGTCATTTGCAAGAATGCTCTCCCATTCACTAGGTTGTCTTTCAGTTTTGCTGATTGTTTCTTTTGCAGTGCAGAAGCTTTTTATTTTGATGCAGTCCCAATACTTTATTCTTGCTTTTATTTCCTTTGCCTCAGGAGACATATCTAGAAAAATGTTACTACAGCCATGTCAGAGAAATTACTGCTTGTGCTCTTTTCTAGTATTTTTATGATGTCAGGTCTCAAGTTTAGGTCCCTAATTCACTTTGAGTTTATTTTTGTGTGTGATGTGAGAAAGTGGTACAGGTTCATTCTTTTGCATATAGCTGTCCAGTTTCCCCAACACCAGTTGTTGAAGAGACTGTCTTTTTCTCATTGCATATTCTTGCCAGAGACCAATGATTTCTTAGACTTACATACAACCAAATAAGAATGTGAAATGGTTAAAAATAATAATAAGGCCTCTAATCCCTAGCATATTGGACCTAGGAAAGGAACCATTTCCTGATTTTTCTGGGTAATGTTATTCTTCTGTGTGTTTTATTCTCAATCCATTTTATCAGAAATACTATACAAATTTTTTGTTGTGGCCCTTGAAACAAAGCATAAATGCCAGGTTATATATTTATGTATTTCTGATAAGAATATTCTTCGATGTGTATTTTTGATCATGCATCAGATTCAAATATGGTCATTGAATCAGTCTGAGTTCCCTAATATTGTCATTTGCTCATGACTATTGGTCATTCGGTAAGTGGGTGATTTTTCTCATCATTAATTTATATATACATAACCATGCCTACTTTGTTTTAGGGACCTTATTAAAAGCTAGGAATTCAGAAGTGAGCAAGACAGATGAGCTGTGCCATATAATGTCACTCTCTTTCTCTCCCACTGGTTTTCTCACTCTCCTTCATCTCTTACTGTTTCTGATTTTATTGAATGTCATCATCATCATCATCATCATCATCATCATCATCATCTAGATTCCCCAGGCACAATCCAGGAAGCCATCCTCACTAGGGCTCACTCCCCCTCTTTATTGCACTGAAATATATTTCTTGGACTATACCCTCTTGGACATCTGCCTAGAACATTGCAATAGGAATGAAACAGGTCTATTAATAAATGAGCAATGAATCTACTTATTATTTAATATCTTGTGCACCAACTAAATGTTTACATGCATATTACAATTGATAGTCACAATAACCTAATGAAAAATAAAGGATATTATCACCTTCACTAAAGAGATAAGGAAACTAGGGCTCAAATAAGTTACAATAAGGTGTCTAAGGCCTAAGGCCTTCAAGTTAGTAGACAGAATAGCCTGGATTTTAATCAAAGGCGTTTTGACTGCAAAGTCTGTGTTCTTTCTCTCTACTCTCCCACACTGCTTGGCATCCAACATGGTATTCCCTGATTATGCTTCTCACTCATGGACGTTCCCAGTAGAGGTTTCTTCAGACACACCATTAGCTCATCTCTCTGATGTGATATTTAATATCTAAGGTGATGCACCAGAGTTAGAAGCAGCCATTAAAAAAAAAAATCCTTAAGCTGCAACACTTAATCTTGTGAGAACTGACTGTTAAATTGTAGTCTGACCCAGCTGGGATAAATCTTTTAACAAAAGCCACTCATAAATTTCACTGTGGTTTAACAGTGGGTGAGATATTGTTGTGGTGGTGTTGTGTTTTTTTGTTTGTTTTTGTTTTGTTTTTGTTATTTATCTTTTTGTTTCTTTGTTTGAAATCCCTTTGAGACTAGAATAGCATTATTTTATGTTACCTTTTTTTAGTCAAGTCAGTGGCTGAAAAGCATATCTACCTCGAATTTAGTGTTCATAGAACAGTTATTGGACTGTATCTGGAGTATAATTTCAAGTGTTCAAATGATATCGCCCAATCATGTAATAAGTGTGAAAGCTTTGGAAGCAACAGGTGGCCGTATGAAGGAAAGCTGTTACTATGTCGGTGGGCAAACATAGTCTTTCAAGTAGTATTTGATGAGCATTCTTTTCAAAGAAAGCAAAACAACATAACTAATGTCACGTGTTAGTCTATTAAACAGTGAGTAGTATAATTATTTTACTTTTAAATTTTCGCACCAAAAAATGCAGCCATTTGGCTAAAAATCCCTGACTCTGTGATTATGTATGATGAAATTTCTTAATGTGCTCCATGTTCAAAACACTAAAACCCGTGGTTTTCCGCGAAATGAGATGGCTCTTCCAGTAAGTTCCAGTGAGAGGAGATTAAGACTTAAGATCAAAAAAAAAAAAAAAAAAAAGACTTAAGATCAAAGAGCTGACACACTATTTTTCCAACTTGTTTGCATACATTGATCAAATTAGTGGTGGAATAATCATAAAAGGTGTGTCCTTTATTATGTGTATTGTGAGCCTTTTAAATGGCAATTAAAAGAAGTGAGTGATGTAACAATCATTAAAAAAACCTTAAGGAAGTAGTTTCGTGCTCTACAAGCATAGATTTCATAACTGCTTCCTTTGAAGTAAAAACCTCATTCTTTGTAACTGGAATAGATTCTGAAGAAACAAAGCTTCAAGAGGTTCAGATGGGCTGTAAAGAACGTTGTAATCTTCTACAGGAGAGATGTGATTTATAAGGCAACGTATTTTTTATGACACATCAATGTTTGCAACAGACCAGGCCAGTAAGTAAGAAGTTCAGATTTAAAAGGAAAGAGGAACAACATAACTTTCCTTTAAGGTGTCATTTGGCTTAAAACAACCTTTGCTAACGCACTGACTGGATCATTTCGAACGTGTGCATGTGGGGTTTGTGCACCACATGTGTACTCCCCACTCCCTGTATGGGGAGGCAGGTCCTCCCTGCTTGAACTTTTCTTTTAATGAAATTGTAGTGAAATAGTCATGAAATGATCTGTGCATGTTTGCGTTCGACAGTGGCCTTAAGCCAGTCTTGGGGTTCTTAGCAAATCTAGGTCTCTGCCATCAGATACTCACTTTAACAAGAGACAGCAGACGGTTGCCTGGGCGGCTCAGTCAGTTAAGAAGCTGACTCTTGATTTCAACTCAGGTCATGATCTCGGGCTCTTGGGATGGAACCCACGCAGTCAGTGAGGCGTCTGCTTGAGATTCTCTCCCTCTGCCCCTCCCCGTACACGTGCATGTGTTCTCTCTCTCTCTCTCACGCCCTCTCTCAAATAAATCTTTTTAAAAAAGAAAAAATAAGAAGAGGCAGCAGAGCATAGAAGTTAATGCATGGGCTCTGAAGGCTAGACAATCTAGATTCAAAAGTCACTTGTGCCTCAGGCTAGACAGAAAGAACCTGAGGTGAGTCACTTGCTAAACATTTCTGCACCTCGGTTAACTCATCTGTGAAATGGAGATAAGGCCACCTCAGAGGATTATTTTGTGGGTTAAGTAATATTGTACACTTTATGTTTAATTCCGTTGTCAGTGCATTATGAGTAATCAGTTAAGTCTTGATAGTTTTTTTTTTCAGGTATTGACAAAGCATTTATTCACCAAAGTATGTAGGTGTGGTTTGTATGCATATATCTTCGAGGAATGAAGCCTGCCCCACGCCACCTCTGCATTATATGAGAAATGTATAATTAGAGTTTTTTTAAGCAGTTTTTAACCACTAAGACATTAGCAAACAATGAACACTGTTACCCAGTGCAGAGTTTGTTTACTTGGAAAAATGCAGATAATGCAGCTGTTTCACACAAGCATAAAACGGGGGATGAGCTGACGGCAGAGAACACTGAACTCTAGGATCATCTGTACTTAGAATGTGACATCATTTTCAAGTTTGAATGATTTAAATCATTTTTGATAAGTTTTAAATAAGTTTGTTTAGCTATTTAAGAAAGTCCAGGCAATCCTGCTTCCATCTAACCAATTAGAACTTAAAAAGAAAAGGGTTATAAAGTAACTAATTTCAAAATTTATAATGTCTACCTCATGGAATGGGTCTCTGGGTCAAAATAGTGTCCTGGAACATAATAACCACATGCTCTAAGACATAATTGATATAACAGTTTAAGCCGATAGGGTGAGTCTTCATTCTGTCAATGGACATTAGTGTTTATGAAAGGTTTCCCTATGACAATTACATAGTGAAATACCATTACGCATATCTTTCCATATACAGTTAGGGTTGTGTCTATGTGACACTGAACATCTGTATGAAAATCAAAAAAGTTCAATCACTCTCCAGATATCCCCAAATAGCATCATGTTTGGCTTATGGACAAAACAGTTGGACTTTCATTTTTCATCTCATTTTCTTCCAGATGTTAGTCTCTTACAGACACAATCTCTTTTGGAGGGCTTTTCTACCACTTACCTTTGAGATTCTAACTGAAAAACTGAAACATGGAAAGATTTCTTATATAAATGTATTTCTCCTGTGTTGAAAGAGGCAATTAGTCAAAGATCTGCTAGATCATAATTGGGATTCACGGTCAGACAACAGCAATGAAAAATTTAACAGAAGACATGGTATGGAAGTTATTTGATTCAAGAAAAAAAAAACTTTGTCATGCTTATGGAGTTAGAAAATATGGGATCTGAGATTGGTAAGTTTGGGATTTCTAAAGATTGAGACAGTGTGGTGGATAGAAAGACATCTGGAAATCTTGAGCATGAGTTCATATTCTCTTTTTTGACTTGTGCCTTGGTGATCCTTGGGTTCCTCCAAAGTAACCAACTATTACAGTTTGTCTGGGACTCCCCCAGCTTTAGCACTAAAAGTCCCCGGCCAGGGAAACCCCTCAGTCCCAGGCAAATAGGTGCTTAGTCATCCTACTCTTAGTAATAATAACTAACTCACAAAGCTGTAGTGAGAACTGGTGAATAAGTAAGGCATCTAATACATTCGAAAAATACAGGGTTCCCAAATAGAAACTATTATTATCATTATAAATCTCACCCACATTTCCTCTTCTGTTTCCTCCCAAAGCAAAGGCTCTCCTGTTTCCATTTTATTCAACACAATCAATACTTCACCTGCACTAGGATAGTCATCTAATTAATCCCACCTCATTCGTAAAAGCACTTAGATTTCCACAGCGAATTTTCCATCATTGATTCAGCGGTCATCAATTTTACGTCACTTTCACCAGATTCCAAGAAATAACTTTTTTGTTTCTTCTATGTAGACCCAATATGCTGCTGTAGTTTAGATATACATTGTGGAAACTCCCATATTCATAGCAGTCTGATGCACAGGGGGTACTCAGTAGATATTTATTAAGTGAAAGAATGATGCCTGACAAATATAAGTTGAGCTATGGTAGACCAATTGAGTAAACATTGACTCGTGGCTTTTCTCCTCTCTATAAACTCATCTTTTCTGTCATGGATCTCACTTAGTGTGGAAACCATGTTACTATCAAACAGGTATATTTCCTCTCCAGAATTTTCTTTTTTTTTTTTTTTTTAAGATTTTATTTATTTGACAAAGAGAAATACAGCCAGAGAGGGAACACAAGCAGGGGGAGTGAGAGAGGGAGAAGCAGGCTTCCCTGCCGTGCAGGGAGCCCGATGTGGGACTCGATCCTGGGTCTCCGGGATCATGACCCGAGCCGAAGGCAGTCTCTTAACCAACTGAGCCACCCAGGCACCCCACAGAATTTTCAATATACCTATTGATATTTACAAATGACCAGTCCAGTCTGCTCCTACTCTCTGGCTCCCAGCCTGTTCTTTGGTTCTCAAGCATCCAGTGGTTCTGCTACTGTGTTGAAAACACCATCAGCTGTCTCTAGCCTCATCCCTCTGTCCTGCTCCAAACACAAAGAGGCTTCTCTTGAATCCTTCAGATTGCTCTTTTCACCTTATTCTACCCCCTGGTCACTCATTTTTCTGTGCCTGCCTCTTCAAGTAGGTCACACACCTGCTGCCAGCCCTCCCAGAGCCTGCCATCTCAGGGGCCAGCCATACGTAGTAGGAGGCAATCAAGCCACCTGTTTTTCCTTCCATGTCTCCCAACTCAGGACCTACCTTCTCCTGGAATGTGTTTTGGATGAGTCTAAGCCAGTATCTAGCCTGCAATACTTCGCGTCCTCTGAGAGCTCTGTGTGTGAGAATCAGGCCGAGCTGCATTTTGAGTGACAACTATGTCATTGACTGTTGCATGCCATTCATTCTCTAAGCCAATGTCAATTGCTCCTTTGATAAAATAAGGGTAAGAATTGTACTTAAAATGAGAATAATAATTATGAAAATTAACTGAGGTAAGATATACAAAGCTTGGGATGGAGCAAAAAATTCACTCTTATTCACCCTAATACTCCTATCGTTCTAAGATTGCTGACTTCCCTTTCTTAAAATTCTACGGCAGAGAGTAATTGTGAGAATTCTTGAGTATGCAACCCCAAGTACTTTGTACCTTTGGTAGACTCCTCATATCCATCACTAGACTGATTCTAGCACTCAGTAGAACTTGAGTCTGTGAGGAAAGATGTGTACTTGGAATAGATCTAGGACTAGAATATTTAGGTTCCCCAAATGACTTTAAGAGTGAAAATACAAGATCTGAATAAAAGAAAGTCCTCAGCAGGGAACCACAGGAGAGAAAGAGGAAAGCTTATACTCCTGACCTCTCACCTCAGCATTTTTCTTCCTTCTGCTTTCAAGCAGTGAATGATCAACATGTCAGAGTTCATTTAGATCTGAATCCAATTAAGTATGACCTTAGGGATAGTCACTCATAGCTCCCAGCAGGTGTGTGCTTGGAAGAAATCATCATCTACGCCCTTCGTTCCATCTTTAAATCACCCAAGTTTATGGTCCTGACCAGTCAAGCCCAGCAACATTGCCCATTGAAATCCAAGGAAAACAGCTGCTCGTTTAAGTGTCTAGGCATCTGTGCTGAACAGAATTTTAAGAAATAACCTCTCTTTATTCTGCATGGAACAAATCTGAGAGTTGAAAATTTTCCATGAGGTTTATTAGGGCTTACGCTAGTTGTTGGACCGTGAGCAACATTACTCAACAACTATGCCTCTTGAGCATACATATCACACCTGTGAAGTGATAGGTAAGAACCCTGCCAGAATTAAAATTAATGTATGCAATTAAAGTGGCACAATACCTGATATATAGTAAGTTCTCAATTAGTGGTATTCATCATTAATATAATTGATATTATTAAGGCATTATGAAAAACTTTAAACACATGGTCATTATTTGCTGTGGGAGGAAACCTTGTGTGTGTGTAGGACTTCAATTCTCACACTGGTCTTTCATTGGTAGTGTCCATATCTCAATCAGCTTCAGAGATCATGCTGCAAGCTATCTTAATCACAGTTAAAGAGGCTGTAAGGTGAGCACCTATGAAGATTCTGGAACTCTTTTAGGCGTTTTTAATATATTTTCCTTATCTACCACTCACAACTTCCTTGCAAACCATTTTAATTGTCACCATACAACAGAAACAGTTACAGATATAAACAGGCTCAGAGATACAAATGAAGTGTGAGTAATTCTAAATTATTTTCTACTTTTGGGGAGACTGGAAGATCTGATTTCTGGTCTCAATTTTGTCCCTTAGGTAATTGTTCTTGAACAAATTATCTCAGCACTCCAGACTGTAAGTTTTTAGTCCATAAAAAAGGGGATGGGATTAGACAATTTTTAAGATCCTTTCTAGAACTACAAGTTTCAGATGAGATACTCTAAAATAAATCTCATGAAGAAAACATAAAATAAAGGGACCACTGTTCTGCTTTTAGTCAATGAGTTAACAATATTTCTTTGAGTGTTCACCCTTCCTAATATCATAAAGAGAGGAAGGAAAACAAAAGACCTTCTTGGTCCTTGACCTAATGTGCTGTTTTCAGACCACTTTTATTTGCACCCTGGCTTGAATTTTGAGGCATGATCCTTAGCATCCTTAGAGGGGCTCTCCTCTTTTCCCTTCCTTTTCCACCAGCCTTTACAATCATAGCCCAATCCCATCCAGCAAGATGGAACTGGGTTTATGGAAAGAAAGCTGAATGATGCCTCCCTCTTCCTTTCCTTGCTCCTTTGAGTAAGAAGAAAAGAAAGAACCCAGTAAGAGTCCAAGAGAATGTCTGGAAAGAGAATCAAGGTATTCTTTCCATGAGAGGACTGACCAAATAACCATAGAGAAGACAACGGATGGCTGTCTTGAATTCTCTATGAATATATTCCTTTTCTTCACCATTTCTTCCTTTTTCTGGTTAATCCTATTAGCGCTTAAGAACCTGGTCCTGGAGGGGTTTTGTTTGTTTGTTTGTTTGTTTGTTTGTTTCTTATTTGTTTGTTTTTTAGACTCTGTCCCCAATGACTCTGCCCCTCATACCTTTTACTCTGCTACGTCTCACATTTTTAGTAAAGCACATACATTGAATTGTGCTTAGATGTCCATGTGTCTGTTCTTTATTTAAATTTATATTACTGTGATCATGTCAATACACAGTGAAGTACACTATGACCTCTTCATTGTCCTGTACCGAGCCGACTGTAGGTCTACATCATTATCCTCTGCAGAGACCTCGTAGATGGAAAGCATGCTCATGTTCAAGAGGAGAAAGGAGCCCAGCTTTAATAAAACCTGATATGCCTGGCTTAGCCAAATAGATATATTAAAAGTCAGTGCTTTACTATACAAAAGCATTAATGGGGAACTTTCTTTTAAGAACACATTAACCTGTTGAATTTCACTACAAATTTACAAAGATTTGATTAATAAACAACTTTTTAAAGAATAATATTTCTTTTCCCCTGCAACCCAATGCCTGGCATAAGTAGATGCTGAATAGATATCATTGAAGGAATCAGTAAACGAGAGACGGGATGAACATTTACAACTATGGTTTTTACATGAGGGAGCATAGTGTATTGCCAATTCTTGCAGCATATCAGAAATATCCTTAGACATATTATTTTAGGCTAAAGAAACAAAATGTATTAAAATACTTTAATTGTCTTTTCAGGGGAATTGCATAAATTTGTTGTTATACACATGAATAATCTCTTCTTGTTACTGCTTTAGGATGAAAAACAGCAGGCATGAGTGGGAAGAGAGAAAAGTGTAGGGTACCTGGACAATTTGTTTGTTTCTGTCTTTGTAGTAATAGCATTACTGCTAATATGTGCCTTCAGTTTGAACAGTAATGGTTAGCTCTAAGCAGTTAGAACTTTGCTCAATAAAAACAGTACTATTAAAAGCAGTGAGTAGAAGATTACTGTGTGCTGGCCACACCATCATCTTTATGGAAGGGAGAAGGCGAAAGCAGGTGGCCTGCTCTTTCCGAGGATAACATTGACTGGGGACGAGCCAGGTTTGAATTGAGTGTCCCTCGGAAAAAAAAAACAACTTAAGGATCTGAAATCCCTCCTTATCTTCCACACAGTCGCCATTAATATGCTATGTATTCAGTGGTTATTGAAGTGGTTACCACCCCGGCTTATTTCACATCAAACTGGGTAGCTTATTCGCCAGAGATACTGTCGTGCTCAGAGTTAGGACTGAGAAAAATGACTGTCTTAGTTTCCCTGCAGTTTGACCTCTTTTCACCCAGGAATCCCTCTGCCTTTATTTTTAAGGCTACATTCCAGTCCCCACAGTAAACACAGGGAGTATTTTCTCTGTAAACAGTGTTACAGGTGGAGGGTTGACATGTTTGCTTTGAAAATTCTTACTTAAGCAGTGAGACCAAAAGGGTTCACTCTCTGTCAATAGGTTTCTGATCTTCTGTGATTTGGAAGGATCACTGTCTCTCATTACACGTTTTATAATACCTAGAAACACAGGAGGGTGTTTGGAGCAGTCTCAGGAAATGGATGAGCAGAGCCCTGACTTCTGGCTGTTGTCCTGCCTCTCTCCATCTCTGTCTCTTTGAGTAAAATTGAAGCAAAGTCTAATAAGCTTTAATGCTAGAAGTTCGTTATGACAAATTAGAAGAAGTTAGCATCAATTCCAAAATACAAATTAAGTAATATTCTCCCCTCTAAAAAAAGTTTGGAATCTCTTAATCAGTCTATAACTCATAATTTGGATAGGAGGGTGGACATTAATTATAAAGGGACATCCAAAAGTGAGATAATGATCAGGACGTACTGTCACTGACCAGTGAGCTCCATGCTAATAGACCAGTGAGCCGATCATTTCTGTTTTCACTCATCATTGTACTCTTAGTGTTTTGTGGGGTACCAGGGACGTAGTGGGCTCTCAGTAGGTATTGAGTAAATGAATGAAGAAAAAGGTATGAATGAGCAAATGAGTGAATACAGCGCCAAGCCTACTAGACCCAATCACACTGTTCACTCTTCGTACCCCAGCCATATCTGGCGCTTTTATATATTGTATAAACAGGAAAACCAGAGCATCCAGGGCAGCTCTGAAGGGCATTCTCCCTCCCTACCCTTCACCCATCTCATGGATAACAGATCCTACTCTTCTGAACCCATAATGAGTCCAAGAAAGGATAGCAAATTCCTGTAGACATGATGAGATCCTGGCCTGAATACAGAAAGGTGCAATTGTTTTAAGGAATTTCTGAACGCATGTAGCTTAGGCCTCCTATTACATCCTTACCCATAGGAAGGGAAACTGTTCCGCTCCTAAAACAGACAAAATGTTTATGTTGCATATCAGAGGAGCCTGATAAACACAGACGTACACTGAACAGTGGCCTGGAGATGGTGTAGGGTTGGCGTCCACCTAGAATCGCCAAGGGCAGAGCTGTGGCCACGCTTCTTTGTGCTGTGTACCCTAAAAGGGATTATAAGGTGCACATAATCCAATCAATAGTAAATCAAATAATTTATCTTTTCTTCTTAAGCATTTACTGTCCTTCCTTCTTTAGTTTTCTTCTTTCATCTTTGCATCCGCCATCCCATACCCTGACCCCACACACTGACCCTATATCTTTGAGTTTGGGTGCTTAGAGGCAGCTGAGAACACAGAACAGATAGCAGCCAATATTTCCTTCCAAGTACTGTCTGTGCCTGGAGTGAAGAACCTCACAGAAGGACACAGTGTGGAACGATTCCCACTGCTTTCTGATATCATAAAGGATTCCAGCCATGGGGATCCCTGAGATACAATATTTCAGAAAACTACTTCAGATGACTTCCTGAAAGTAATATCTGGCAATGTAAGCTAACTATTCTCTCCAGGTAGGATTAGTATGTATCACTCCCAGCGACCACAAAGCACTAAAGAAATGCTCATCATACCAGGATTTCTAGTCAATCTTCAGTCAGTCGTATAAACTGTCAACTTTAGACTATTAACAGCCAAGGAAAGAGTTGACCCTCTTTCTAGGCCATTTGGAGGTGGGCCGTGGATGATACTTTCATGGAGTTCTGTCCACGGGTCCTCTTACTTCCATCCAGCATCTTTCATAAGCTTCATGTTTAAGAAATTGAAAATTGGATTATCTGAGGGGAGTTGGAAACACTTGTTTGTAGTGTTTAAATGTCAAAGGGGCAAAGAACAAAAGAATGACCCCTGGAAACTTTGTCTACGGCCTGTCTCTTCTGTGAATATAAAATAACACCAAGGGTTATCATTCTTAGCAAATGCTACTGGAAAATAATGTCAAGTTTAATGGAGATCTCTAAGTTCCTTTGCATTTTTGTTCCTGATAAACTTCTATCATTTTATAAGTAGATGCAAATGCAAATTTTTGTAATTTGACCTATTGTCAAAAAACGTCATAAAAATGCCAGCATAATAAATGATAGCTTGCTCATTCAAATATGTTAATTTATTTAGATAATAATTTAATATGCTAATTTATTTTTGCTCTGCAATCCTTTACAACAGAGAAATAAACTACCACTGTAAAAGTTTTCACATGTCAGTGTCTCATAAAATTTCCAAAACAGCTAAACATGTGACGTTTATCTATTCAGATAGATTATGCAATGTTCTAATGAGCCATTAATTTGACATAGAAGTTACCCTGAATTTTTTGTGTTTGATTTCGTAGAACAAGGTCCAGATTATCTTTCTTCTTCTAATTTGGTTAATACTAATTATTTAAACTCTGAATTGTGTAAGACTGATAAATCACAGATCTGTACCCCTGAAACAAATAATACATTATATGTTAATTTTTAAAAAATGTGAATCCAAGTGGTAAAAGAAAAAGACAAGAAGGACACTTTTAAAAAGACATGTTTAAAACATAATCAACTCTGGTCATCCATTAGGCTGTGATCTTGAACTCTGTAACTTTTAAAGATGTAGGCAAACATACTTGCATTTTTCTTTCAAATATTTAAAACTAGTCCTTGTTTGCACAGGGTCCCGGGCCACTCGGGGAAGTTTTACTGCAGTCCTTAAAGAACAACAAATGTGCTGAGTTATTTTTGCAAGTAAATTTCCCAGATTTAAAAATGACCAGAGTGTATTAAGTTAGAATTATAAACCAGTGAATTCTTCCTGACTAGGTTTCTGCCAGAAGCAAATAATGAAACCTTTAACCAGGAAATGACAAACCTTCCAGTTCTTCTGGGGATATTGCAGGAAAATGATTATCCTGTAATATTAGAGTGCATGAAAATTACAAAGGAAGGTTGGAGGCAGGAGGAGTTTTTAGGACTCTTAACATTTTTTTTTTTTCTGAGAGAGAAGAAAGTTCTTGGTCTATTTCCAGAGGTTAAAGGGCAAGAGAAACTGATGTTTAGAATATGAGATTTTCATCAACTTATTTGGTTTAATGACTATTCCCCAAATAAATCTCAAGTGCATAATTAATGAAACCAATCTCAGTGAATTTTTCCAGGTATGTCTTCTGAGTTGTTTAAATAGCAATACACACATGACACACACACACACACACACACACATTCATGTAGGCTCTCTTGGTTTCGGTTAACCTGGTAAAGAACATTAGAGCATAAGTGGTAGAAGCCACAAGATCGGACCAATTATGTGCTTGGTTCTCTTATGTATATGCTCATATTCGGAAGCACTGAAAAGAAGAGATATACCAGTTAAGATACATTGAGCTCCAAGTTAGACAGAATTCAACAAAAATATTATTTAAAAAATACGTACAAAAAAATCTCAGTAAGTACACTTATTATCTCATAAGAAATGCAGGACTAGGGCTTCAGGATTTGTTAATTCATGGCTCAGCATCATAAAAAACCTGTGATCTTTGTACATGTCTCACACCAACTGTGTTAAGTGTGTATATTTTTCCTTCCTTTTCAAGGACGTGAGGCTCAGACAGCTCAAGGTTAAGCTCAAAGTCACTTTGTTTATGGCTGAGCCAGGAGTTCAGCCCACTATGAGTCTAGAACTATTTTTCAAATCACAGTAAAATCATGATATACATTGCAGATTTTAAACATCATGAAGAAAATGAGATACTGTTTATTATTAAACACAGTGCTATACATGCAGCTAGCTTTGTTTATTTCATGACTATCAACTCTCTGTCCCCATTACACACTTCAGAAAATAGACTTTGAGATGCTTAACTTATGCTTGAAATAGGGTTGTCCATGGTCCTAACATGTTAGGAATCATATAAACTGTGGCCCGAAGGAAATAAGTAAAGAGTTCCTAATGCATGCTAAAGTTTTCAGTTACATTTATTGTGATTACACTAGAATTTATAGTCTCAACACGAGAAAGAGCCAGGCAGATGAATAATTTTCTTATCAAAACTAACTTTAATACATTTAGTGATTGGCATTCTACTGTCTCATTTCATTATCCCCAGAACCTTAAGAGGTTTTTGTTTTTTTTCCTCCATTTTCACCTTCATTTTTTTTTTTCCCCATTTCACAAATGGATGTCTACCTTCAGTGTGTCCATGCCTGGTTGTATAGGCTGAGGACTGAACAACTGTACATCATGGCCGTAAATCCTCCACTTTCTCCCCATGCCACCTTTGCTCCATCTGAAGGAATCTCCTCACCATCTGTTGGAAAAATGAACTCCATATTTCTGTTTTGAAAATTTCCTTAGAATTACCAATCTTTGAGCTCTTCATCGACTCATTTGGTTTGATGACTATTCCCCAAATAAACCTCAGACGTATTATTAATAAAACCAATCTCAGTGAATTGTTTCAGTTATGTTTTATGAGTTGTTTAAATAGCAACACATACATGCACATGCACACATGGGTCAGAACAAATACCCAGACATTTGTATCCCAACGTTTCCTAGGAGGTAGGCTCTGAGTGGAAATTTCAAGTGCATGATTTAATGTAGTTTGTGCAATAGCTCTATGAAATAAATGCTATTATCTTTGTTTTTACAGATAAAGAAATGAGGACTCTGGGGATTTCTACAGCTCACCCCATGACATGCAGCTATTAACAGAGTTAGGGATTATGTTCTTTCATCTTCAGTGCAATTTCCACTATAATAAATTAAGGGAGAGATAAGATTCATTAAGAAAGCAAGGCAGCTGAGTGGTTGGTCAACCCAGAGTACAGAGAGGATTGAGGTCAAGGTAGAGGGAATGAGACACTCAGAGGAGGCCTGGAATAGAGAAAAGGGGCAATAGTCAGAAGGCCAAAGACACACATTTCTTATTTAGTGCTTTTTTTCCACAGTTAGACTCTGCAGCTAGGCCACTTTCCTATTTATTCCAGTTTCATTTGGTGATACCCAAATTGGGAAATCGCAAAAATAAGTATGTTCAACTGTCATCACATATTATGGGCATCTCTAAGGAACAAAAAATTTCCTGTTCTATATTGGTTTGAAAAGAAAGAAATAATATCTGGAATTTTCAGTTGAAAGGTTTATCTTTGGCAGGATGACCAACTATATGTAAGTCACGGGTAAGTCACTGAACCCCCCACTCAGTGCTTTTATCAGCTATCAAATTGGGTAGTAAAAGGGGAATGATATTAATGGTAGGGAAGTGTTATTCATTCTAACATAAGGGCAATGCAGAAATGCCTAAAGGAAACAGATATCACACTGTATTATCAAAATGTTACCTTAAGTTTAAAAGTAATGCGTTAAGAGAACTCAAAATCTAGATAAATGAAGTTCTACCCTAAAAGACTGGAAGGACATGAAGGCCCTGCCTCGTATGATAAAGAAGGCAGTCAAATGTTTTAATGACTAGGATCTAGAAGATGGTGCTACTCACCTGAGGTGGGCTGCCAGTTGAGAAAGTGTCCACCTCTGATAGCTCCCCAGAGAACACCTCTTTTCTTACCTCCCCTCCTCCTCATCTCTTGTCACTCATATTTATCTGCAGGTTGTGGACTGTTGTGCCAGAGACTTGCAAGACCTGCTCTCTTGACCCTTTCATTCTTTAGAATAAACCATTATGTAATGAAGAAACACTTTTTGTTACTATTTATTTAAGTTGATAATAGAATTTTTAGGCCTTATTAAGGTGAAATAGAAATAGAGGAAAGAGTAGAGAGACATTAGACAATGTAATAGAATAGGCAATGGAATACCTTCATTCATTCACTCATTCATTCATTCATTCATTCATTTAGAATTCAATACATATTTATAATTGCCTATTATATGCCCAACATCATCCTAGGAACTAGGGAGATGCGGGAAATCAGACCTGTTCAATCCACCCTCTGGGAACTTAGATTCTGGTAGGGAAAAAGAGAAATAATAAATAACAAAGGGAACCACATAGCATGACAGCTGGTAATAATTGCTCAAAAGAAAAACAAAGCAGGGCAATAGGATCGGGATGATGGGTGTTGATGTTTTATGCCAGGGATCCGGAAGTGTGGCCATGTGTATCAAGATTCTTTCATTCGGTATTTATTGACTGCCTCTGAAGCGTTGGGCACTGCGCAGAGATACAAGATGAATAAGACATGGTGCCCGCCCTCCAGGAGCCAACAGCTCAGTAGAGAACCTCGCCACCTGCTCCATTAGGCAGACAGATTCGAAGTCTCAGGGCATATTGCGGCGGGAACATCGCACACAGTGACCAATCTGAACAGATTGTAAGGATTCCAAAACTCACAGTGGTTTCCATAAAATAATTCGCACTTCAAGTAAACATTTTCAGTTGGTGAGTAACTCTATTTTCCATCGACAGCACTCATATTTGAGGACTTCCTTAATGCATTGATGACTTGTTTTTCTGATTGGTTGCCAAGGATTGTTTGGGTCCTTATTGAAATGTACTTGCTTAAGTCCTCCAAAGCATCTTGGCTGTTTTTTTTGTTGCTGTACTGGCAAATGCTTCCTCCTGTACTGAGAAATCTGTTATTTCTGAAAAATGTGGACTGCCCCTGGGTGGTTTTCATGAAAAATCAAAGATTAAAAAAATAGAAAGAATTACAGCTGTTTTTTCAAGTAAGGGGTGAAGAACAGAACTTTGTTTCCATAAGATTTACACAAATGCAGGTCAAGCCCCGGATGATCCCGGCTTTATCATGCTCTGTTCAGATACCCGACTCAAACGTTCCTGATTCATCAGGAAGACAGAGGAAAGTATAATTATGGTCTAAATACTCACTCGTATAAACAAACTGCTTTTCTTTTTTTGTGTTATTAATATAGCCTCCGTATTCCAAGCTTTACCAAGGTTGTAATAATATAACATTGTTAAAAAGAAAGCCCAATCATGTGAGAGAACAACACTGAGCAGAAAAGTCTTTGTTTTCCTGAAAAGAGAGCCTTTTCTGATGGGGATGAGCGATCATATGACACAGGGTGAAGGGGAAGACCGGGCACCCTCTCTGCTGGCACGAATGAGGCATCCACTCTCTCTGCAGGCTCCATGCTGGAACCTTCCTCCTCATCACAGGCTCTGTCACATTTGTCATCCCGCGCCACAACTAGAAGACGCAGGCAGGAAACTATTTGGCTAGGCCGCGACGTAAGCACAGGTGGTCGCACTGGTCATGAACTTTTTGGTTTTTGCTGGGGCCCTGAGCAGGCTTTAGAGCTGTTTGTTCCTTCAGAGCTCCTGGCCCTGGCTGTTGGTCGGTCGTGCCGCTGCCCATTTCCACCGGTCGCCGTCTCACGGAGGGTGCAAATCTTCTCCAGGGCACCTCGGGACCGCCGTGCCAGCCGGAGTCACAGCCAAAGGTCCTTATTTCCTTAGGACTCCAAACATGGCTTTTTGGGCAGTTCTGTCTGTTCTGTGTTGGAGAAATTTCACACCAAAATCTGAATTTTGTTGAGCTATTTCTTTTTTGGCTGCACCAAGGTAAAAATCAGTTTGTAGTCAATTCGATCTTTTTCCTGCATGTTGGAGTCCTTCCCATTGGTGAAGTGTTCTCTCTTATCATGACCTCATTTATAGCAGCTTCCAACCCTGTGATCATGTCAGCTTTAGGGGTAAAAACAGATAGGAATTTTGCTATCAGAGTTACTTCCAAAGGCCATGAAAAGTCAATCATTAGATAAGATCAAGTACTTAGTTTTAAATATAAAATCTTTCTCAGCATTTGCAAATAATACCACCAAAGTTTAGCCCTAAATTCCCCATAGGAACTCTGTTGTTCTCTAAATATTCTGTTTTCTACAGATATCGTTCAAGGTGAAATTTGAAATTTACTCCATTGAATCTTAAATAACTGGTTCTGTGGGTTATTTGCATGTCCCACTTTTGGGGGGGAGGGGATAAGGTGCCAACAGAAAACTTCCATTTTAGCTCTGTGACTTTGATTCACAGAATATACTGCAACTAAGTACCATCTCAGGGTGTCCTTTCAAGGTGGGGAGAGTGCCCAGTTGTTGGTAGGTTTGGCTTAGGTTATGCTGTTTATTTGTTGGGTTGTATGTTTTGAACATGTGCCCAAGGCTTTTGAAAAGGGTGATGGGAACATTTGTATACATGGAATTGAAAGCCAGAGAAACAGGCATTGCCGACACTTTTATTATGGACCTAGGGACCTGCGGACGAGAGTTTCAGGGGTATAAGACAAACTAAAAGGAAACAAGTGGTTTTCAACAGGATAGCTGCCTTTTCTTTGTAGCAAGCAGGAAACGCAAAGCACAAAGCTCTTCTACCCTTTTGGATATCCAAAGATTCAGCAAGCTGCCTTGTGTCCTCCCTTGTGAGTATCCTTTTCACTTTGCAGAGCTATCTGAACAGAGGGTAAAGTTCTGAGCCAACTAAAGTAATCATTTATATTAGAGTATATCAGAGTCAGAGTATGATGGTATATCCCTGCTCTCTCCCATCATAGGGTTTCCTTCAAGGCATATCAGGGGTTGCTGAATCCCAGAGAGAAAGAGAATGTGTCTGTGCGTGTGTCTCTGTGTGTGTGTGTTCATATTGACCTCTTATGATGCTTATGGCTTTCTCTTGCCCAAGAGAAAAGAGTCAAGCTCCTTGGAATATTTCTTCTTTTGAAAGACAAATTTCCCAGAAACTGTAACCATAATAGCTGGAGGGTTGTTAAACAAGAGAGTATAACTGAGGTTGGGGTGGTGAACCAAAGGAATTTGGAAAGTTTGAGAATTGAGAAGATCAGGGTAGTTGACACAAATTTTCTTTTCCTTTCATTTTTGAGGATTTTTTTTTCCTCTCTTGCATCTTCATTTCCAATCAAATGTATTTCATTCCAGACCTAAAATCAAATCCTCTTCTCTCCAGTCTCTGTGTGGATTAGGAGTAATTATAAGGTAAAAATAACATTGTGTCCGCTCTTGAAATGCATACTTTATTCTAAAGAAGTTTTACTGAAGGGTCTATTTGACTTTTTTTTTTTTCCCAAGTTATAGATGAGATGATATTTACAAGATAGTATTATGCGGATCTAAAAGGGGAGGCTGGCTAGCTGAGAATACAGCTTTCACTTTTAAGTTAAAAAAATAAAAAAAAACTGATGGAGGAAAACACACACCAACACAAATAGCTCATGGCGATTCTCTTCCTGAGAATAATAGCTAGAGCTAGTGGGTTCCCAAGCAGGCTGCTGGGTTTGCACTCCAACGTCCAGAAAATTCCATGTAATTACAGCTGCCGACTGAGGAGACCTGTGGTCTCCATAGGCTGTTAAGACCTTAGTTGTGGCCAGAAGGGGAGTAGGTAGGATTCAAGTCCTGATACCAATGCCAGGAGCTGGGAGCCTCCTTCACAGCGAGGGCAACCGTTAACAATAAGCCTGCTGTGCAAAGCAGAATTAAAAAGCATGTAGATTTAGGTAAAATAGTGCCACCTGTGATTCTCTCCCTCTTTGAAAAGTATGGAAGAAAGAAAGACAAATCCTAGAGAAAGGGAGCTAGCCTCTTAAGAACTGCCGGAATCCGCTCAGCTGGCCTTATTTTCCTAGCAACAATAAAAATCAATGAATTTGAGTGTAGTTATCGCCATGGTTTTCAGAATTAACTGAAAAGCTTGTGGGAAACTCTGACTCCCCGGAACTAGCCCAGAGGTTGTGATTCAGCGTCGGCCTCCGTTCGCGGTTCTAGATCATGTGTGAAACGCGTGTTTTACCGTCCACAGAACTATTACGGGCCTTACAAGAGATGGGCGCCTAAAGCCCTGTGTTAACTGCCAAGTGCCACGTAAAGGGTGATGCTGAGTAATGCGGTGTGCAGAGTGCTCCGTGGGCTAGGAACTCAGAGGAGTGAAGGAAGTCTGTCACTGTTGTAGTTCACATAGTCGCTCAGATTCTGTTATAGTTCAAGCAAACTTCCCTCTCAAGAAAATGAATTCTTTAAGCAAAAAGGTGTGAGCACCATTTTTCTCCCTCAAAATTATAGTTTCGTTATTTCTACTTTAACTCTGAAAATAATACATGAACGTCGAGACTCAACTCCAAATATTTTCCAAGGAGGGGTTTCAGTCTTTCTCATCCTTTCTTTCTTTGTTTTAAGCGTAGATTCATTGAGGGCGGTGTGGCTGGAATTTTAGTTAGTTCATGGCATTTCTTCCATTTTTAATTGAAGTGCAGGGGATGAAGATCATTGGGGGATGTTTGCATTGTGTTTGGATGAAAGTGTTTCCCTTAATATGTGCGCCTTGGGCGCAGCACACATCTTCATATCCCTTACTGGTGCGTCGCTGGCGTACCTCACACACACCGGAGGCCTGGAGGACTGAGCAGTGGGGGGAATGGGCACACATGGAAACACCGGTAAAAAGAAATGCTAAAAATACCACCCTGGTATACGAAATGTGGGCTGTTTCATTTGTAGTGACTACTTAAAAATGAAATCAGTCAGTGTCATTTCTTTTTCACTTACAAAGCAAAAGTGATTTCACAAAGAATCCGAAGTTGGAAAATACATTAGAAATAATCTAGTCTAATGATTCTGAAATCAGGCTTCCTCGAGCTGTAAAGCAAGGTTACTCTACCTTGGCTAAACATGTGAATCACTTTGGAAGCTTCTTAAAAAAAAAAGTGAGAGCCTCACTCCCAAAGAATCCAATTCAGCTCATACACATGGTCCCTGGGCATATGTTTTAAAAGTTTTCCAGATGATTCTACCATGCAGCCAAGGTTATGAACCTCCATTCTAGGGTTTTGGCAGTCTAAACATTTAGGCTTATGGTTGATAAATGCAAGTATAGTCCCTGGGGTCAATATAATAAAATGTATTAAATGGGGAAAATTGGGATGTGCTGGTGACCCACAGAGTTCCCATTAATTTTAAAGAGAACACTAGACTTTGGAAAGTTCAATTAAACGTGTATTCCTTATACTGGACATTCTGCAGATACACAAAAAATACACAGAAGATTAAGAACCAGTCTATCTCTTAAAGATTTTACAGTCTTGCAATCTGGAAAGATATATGGGTTTTGGCTTGTGGCAGAGACATAGGGAAGGAATGAGCAAACACGGATAGATGTAACTTTCATAAAAGGCAAGTGCGTTATCGATGGCACAAGAAGGACTAAATCACAGACCAAAACATTTTCACTTGCAGTATTTGTTCTGATTTCTCATCACTGCTTTCCCCAGCATAGAGCTGACCAAACTGAGCACTTTTGATATCCAAACCCTTAGAACAGCACGACTCTAAGAAGGAAAAGCAAAGCCCATACCCTTCTCCTTCTTACTTCCATTTGGTACAAGGGAGGACATTTCCTAGAACCTGTGACTTACCGGGTAGGAGGTCCCTCTGATAGATGGAAAGAAGTAGAAAGCATGGGTGCCGAGTGTTTTTTTCAGGACTGCTTCTAGATGTCTGACCACTGGTTTCTTTGCCAAGGGGAAGGCAGAGAAAAACACCTCCTTGACTTGATTTAGCTTTTGTGCTTCCGTAGGTCAAAGACTGTTAATGGCCCTATGTCATCATCCATTGATTTATTCAGCAGACAACTTGTGAGATCTGCTTATACTCCATGTAATGCGTTCACTGATGGTATAAACAGTGGGGCCATGCTTAGTGCTTAATAGGACACAAACACACACAATAAAAATATAGGCAGGCACCAAATAAGAAAAAGAAAGAATGGGAGAACAGAGGGAGAGCAAATTCATTCTACTTAGTGGACTGCAACAAGCTTTGTAAAGCAAGTAATATTTCACATAAAATGGGCAATTGACCATCAACTCATTTCCTCTTCCTCTCTTCCTATCTCCATCCCTCCTTTCCTCTACTTCCTCAGATACTTGAGGAGTTTCTATAGTGCGTAAAGCACCACCATGAGCATTTTTGGCTCTAATCAGACACTAATCTGCGCTCAGATGGCAGAGAAGGAACATTTGCTAAGTATTCGCACCCTGGAGAAATAGTTAAGTGACATGATTGAAGTGTAAGATAAGTAAAGATGTATAAGACAAAGACAAAGTTTCAAAAGTGACTGAAAAAATCGTAGTCTTGATGTTTCTGTTCCATTCGCTACCTGGAAAACTGCTCCTGAATGTGTGGGAAAGCATCCACAGCTACACCTGCAGGCCTAGCTGTATCTGGGAAGCAAGGTGAGGCCTTGGGACCCATCCTGGTCCAGGATGCCAGGAACATTTTTGCACCGGTCATTTATAATCCCCAGCCTGTGAAGAGGTAGACTCACTGTTATTCAAAAATCAACCTGTGCTATTTCGCTTCTGAGTTGCTGAAAATAATGTTCTGAAACCCTATTTGAAAAACCCTTTGGAAATAAAGTCGGGACTTCGAATGGCTTTCTTGCTAAAGATGGGAAAAACTGAACTTGATCCGTGGACGCAGGCCGAAGTCTTCCAAGCTTTGAGAAACTGCTGTGCTGAGGGTTTTAAGCTCCCTTTTTGTATTTTTATTTTTTTCTCTCTCTTCCTAACCATTGATCCCTGAAGCACATTCTTTCATTAAGGAGATTCAGCACCCTCTTCACTAGTTGATTGGGAGTCATTAACATCCTGCAGCAGGTTCTCCTCTTGAAAGATAAGAGTCAGTCTCATGCAATAAAATTTTAAACAAATGCTGCTTTACTTTTCTATCATTCTCTTTTTTTCCCCCTTGTCATTCTCTTAAACAATACAAACTTTGGTTGGCCATGGAACCAATAAAAACATCGTAGTTTAAAATTTAACCTCATTTCTAGGTGATATCCCACGACATTGATATTCTATAGATAGTGAACCCAAGCTTTTCCTCTTTTAAAGAATCTCGTTATCCCTCCCAAGAAATATCTGTGATTCATTTCTACCATGTGCCCCATTCTCTTGCTATTCAGCAAAATGGAGCCTGCTTCATCAGTTTCCTGTCTCTGTAGATTTCCCCTTTATTGAGTGATTAATTACTAGCTTTCTGGGGACTTCTTAATCTTTTTTTGTATTTTAAAATATTCCTTCATTTCGAAATTCTCTAGTATAAGATAAAAACTCTAAATGGAACATAAGTAACTGCAATTACTTTCCTCTTTATTCAGCTTTGCCTTTACTACCAAAGACATCATTGGGAAAATGTGTTAAAAAATCAAAAAGTTTAAAACTTAAAAGTAAACACTAAGCAGTTAGTTTTGTCAATGAAAACATTAGCATTTAAAGGTTAAAGTGACAAAAAATGTGCTTGTTCCTTACATTACTGAGTGGCCATTTATATTAGGAATAGTTGTATTTTTAAAAGATGCCACAAATACATACCGATCGGTGGCCTCAGAATATTTAAACACAATAGATTGAAGACAACAATACCAGAACACTGTCTTACTGTTAGGGAATGCTGAAACCCACTGCTTAATGTATGAGTTAACGGGACTTCTTGAAAAATCACCTGTTAAATTTTAGCTGACAGTTTGTCATATATTAATTATAAATAATTGTAATATATGGCTATCATAATGCAGGCAACAAAAAAAAAAAAAAAGGGAAAGGTAATTAGAGTATATCCTTTGTTTCCCCCGTTCATTTCTTGCTCACAAGGAAAAATGACCCATTGTTTCACTTGGGTTGGGATAGTGCCAATGGTTAATGGAATGCCCCAGTCTACTAAAGAATGTAATGGGAATAGCCATTTGTCACAGTCACATGCTGTAATCTCCAGCAGCAGAGCCAATGGAAAATGGCAGCGTACCATAACGCCCTCCACACAACTGCAGGTGAGGCTGAAAGGCAGCAGCCGCTGCAACAGTCAGGGTAGAGGGCCTGGCTTTTCTAGGCCTTTCTTTAGAGATACAGATATGGATTTCCTTTCTTTAAGAGGACAGTGCTGCCTGACAACAAGAAGAAATTCTGCCCTGGAGGAAAAGAAAGTGCCTTTCTTTCATATGGAGAAAAATGTGAATGTTTGCATAGCACGTCTCAAAATCTGTGACCACCTCTTTCTCTGCTGCAAAGCCCCTTGTTGTGAAGAGACTGTGATTAGTGGAATCAGAAGGACCAGTATTACCCTACCAACCAGCTCTGTGTAGGAGCTTCCAGATCTGAAGAATGGGACTAACCACATCTAAACGTGCTGTTTCTGGTAGAGCGATATGAATCAAAAAAATCAGCACGGCATCTGAGGTACTGCCTTTCTTCTTCACAATTTAGATAGAGTTATGGTGTGTTGGATTACTTTATATGTGTAGATCCTGCGTTCCCAAATGAATCGAACTATTGTTCAGCGAGCGTACGTAATATCCACTTGTTTCATCTCTCTCGTGCGCCGGTTCCGTGCCTGAACGAGAAGTAAGCTCCTGAAGCTGTTGTAGGAATTAGATTTGAAAAACTCCAGCAGACATTTTCACCCTACTACAGATGAATAGTTATTTGAAGATCAAAATCATTATTATTATTTTTTATTCTTAAAAGATTTTATTTATCTGAGAGAGAGAACACATGAGAGAGAGAAAGAGAGGGCGAGAGCATGGGTTGGAGGGAGGAGCAGAGGGAGAAGCAGAGGGAGAAGCAGATTCTCTACAGAGCAGGGGGCCGGAGGCAGGACTAAATCCCAGGACCATGGGATCATGTCCTGAGCTGAGTGAAAGCAGACACTTAACTGACGGAGCTACCTAGGCGCCCAACCATTACTACTCCATTTGTGCATTTAGCCACAAATTGACAGAGTATATTGGACATAACTACCAACTCTATATAGGAAGAAGCTCTCAGATATTCATTTCACTACCTTATGAAGCTATCTTCAGAACATGTCACTTGAAGCTATGTCAAGCTATTTCTCCATTCTAACTAAATTAAAAAAAAAACAAAACCAAAACTGCCTCTTACATAGACAATATTATAAGCAACCAGTATTTGATTCTTGGCAAATGTGTAATCAGTATAGAAGTAAAAATACACAATTTGAAGTCAAGCCAATAGGTTCAAAATTCTAGCTTGACCACTTGCTAGCATGCCCAAGGTATACTCTCGGATCCTGTTTTCTCACTGGTACAATAGGGAGGATTATACTTAACTACCAAGGCAGTTGTTAAGACTGGAGGCAAGACAACAGCCTTCGAACTTTTAATCTCTAGCCACACTATCAAAACAGTTTTACAGAGCAATATTTAGTACATATAATGCACTCTTCTTTCTTTTCTTTTCTACTTTCATTTCTTTTGCTTAAAAAATTGTTGATGGCCTACTAGTTTTGTGACCCACAAAGGGTCATGATATGCCTTTTGAAAATGGTGGGATAAAATGATGTTTTAGTATATAATACAGGAGTAACACATGATTACTATCCTTGCCATTATGATTATTTTCAGTCTTTTTAGGATGCGTCATTATAGGTGAGAATAAAATCTTTCAAGTACTTCTAGGAACTAACTCCCTTGGATGGGGTCCAAAATAGATTCATACTCATTCTATGCTGAATTATGCACTAGAGGGGGTTGTGTTATTGCAGAATTCCTGTGTGCTATTCATAACAGAATGTTACAGCAGTAAGAAACTAAGAAAATGTCTAGTCCCATTTCTTCCTTTTCCTTCATTTAAGTGTAGTTTTAAGATATCTTATATTTATTGCTCATTGATAAGTGGGAAAAACTGATCTAGAACCAAGAGGTAACTAGGAAGAGTTGGGGGCAGGGTGACAATAGGTCATGATATCTGGGCTTTGTGACTGCTTCTGCCACCAAATAGTTGGATCACCTTAAACTCTCAGGGGTTTCAGTTTCCGTACCTGTAAAATCAGGTGATTTCAACAGGTGATTAGCCCACCTCTGGGGTTCTCTGACTTCAAATCCCCAAACAGTAAAGACTCCCAGAAGTTACATGAGATGCCACAGAGTGTTGTTTTGTTACAGATGTGCTGTAAATATATTTACGCTTGTCGATGGGACAGCCGTCTTAGTGCGCTGCTGCTTGGATGTACAGAGTCTAGCGCCTCTGTTTCCTCGATCCCCTCAATCCTGATGCTGGATCTTGCACAATAATAGCTCAGAATCCATAGTTGCCTTCTCCTCCTGCTACTTCTTTCTCCAAGATGTTTGTTTTGCTTGTAGAACAGGAGAATCTAGGACCTCCTTATGTCAGGAAACTGGGGTCCTTGGACGAATCTCACTGACACTATTCTCTGTCTCCTCTTCTTTCTGGATCTCTTTGCCACCTGTTTGTTGTTCATGTTGGTAAGAATCATTGCTACATTCTCTAGGTAGTCTAACTGGCTACCAATGGGGTGGGTTATTTCCTGACTACATTCCCGGATGGCAGTCAGAATTCCCTGCTGGGATCTTTAAAAATCAAGTCAGATCTGGTTAGACCTCCTTAAAAGTGGCAGAGGGATGCATGTCTCTCCAACGAATGCAACATACAAGGATTATTAGGCTTTAAGAAACTAACTTTTTTTTTTCTCTGACATCCAACTTTGCAGAAGGAGAATGGGGTTCACGACTTTACAGAAGAAGGTATGGCACTGAGAGACCCAAATCAGTTCACGCCTCGAGTGAGAATTACCTGTGGGGAGGCTCATATTTCTCAAATGCATCTTAGGGAACAGGGGTAGGGGCCCATCACAACTTGTTTAGTCTTTCATTTCCTCACATCATCAGGAAGATTGGAGGGCAAACCTGGCTCTGGGGGTGGCTTGCACAGATAGAAATTTCTTCTTTTTACTATGAGGCTAAACATTAAAAAAAAAAAAAAAAGCACCAAAAGAGTCATGCCAGAATGATCCCTCCCCCTTCACATTGCTAGAAAACTAAACTTAATTTAGCAAGACTCCTTGCAAAAATACGTGGCTTCTTTTTGGAGCACTAAAGGGACAGAGGCTTACTGACCAATCCTGCAGCGCGTTTCAGGAGTATAGCGTGCAGATGTTTGGAGTAATGCCAGCCTTTCTGACCAAGTTTCTGATAAAATTGTGGTAGGCCAATTGGCAATGGTGGTTTCCAGCTGCTGACTTTGTCCACATGCTGGAGATCTGTGTGGAGTGAAGAAGGTTAAAATGTACCTGTTTAACAATGCACCCGGTGTATTCTGTGGACGAAGGGTTCGCGGATGAAGCTTGTATAGCAGAACGATTGAATGCATGTCTAGGGAAAAGGTTTTGTGGTGTTCTTCAGAGAAGTGGGGAGTAGTGAATTTCCAACATCCTAAAAGCAAGTAGAATGGAAGCAAGACAAGAGTTATCCCACTAAGGTTGATTTGAGACTTCCCTTTCTTCCTCTGACTCCAAAGTAGATCCTACAAACATCCTCGGATAGGACTGCCAAGGTGAACTGGGGCAGATACAAACTGTTTCATCAACACGCGCTCCTTATATTATTATAACTGCCTTGAATGAGGGTGCGATCAGCATTTTTTTCCTCCAATGTGCCGGGATGCAGAGCAGGGAGCACCCGGGTGTGCCTCTCTTAGGAGATGAGTGAATTTGTTAGAGAGGGTCTTTTCTGGCCTGGTGGATGGATGCTGGGGAGTGACGTCACCCCGCCCCCTCCTCTGCCTGTGCGTGTGTGTGTGTGTGCGCGTGTGCGTGTGTGTGTGTGTGTGTGTGTGTGTGTGTGTGTGTGTGTGTGGTGTACGCCTCCTCCGTCCACCTCTACTGCCGGCCCCTCCCTCGTGCAGCTCTCCCGCCCTTCCAGCGGGTCAGCGGTCCAGATCCCGGGACTCGCCAGCGGGCGCCGCGGGCCTGGCTCTCCCCGCGCCGGGCGCACCCACACTCACACTCTCGCGCTGGCGACGCGCACACGCTGTCCCCACGCCGGGGCACCGCGGTTCCGTGGGATCCCCAGCACGGTTACGAGGATTTTAGAAATCACCCAGACAAGGAAACAAAGAAAGAAGCTTTCCAATCACTTTCTGAGCTCTTTCCTTTAATTCCCCACCAAACCTCCTCGCCTCCGAGCACAGCCTCCAGGTCCTGGGACCGGGCTGCACGCGCGCCTCCGGGCTCTCCACTCCGCTCGGGCCGGTCTCCGAGCTTCGCCTCGCCCCCTCTCTCCGGCTCCCCTTCCTTCCCCGCCGGCCTCAGTCTCCGGTCACCTCTCGAGTGCGCTTCACTTTTGGGGGGAAGACCAGAAGAAGGGGCGGGAGGCGCCGAGGGGGGCAGCCGAGTTGCTATTTGTGGCGAGAGAATCCTGTTTAAAAGGAGCAGCAGCAGGCAGGAGGAAACGGGAGGAGCGGCGGGTGGAGCGGAGAGCCGGCCCCGGACCCCTAGCCGCGAGCCGCGGAGCACCGAGGCGCGGCAGGAGAAGGGGGAGCGGACCCGGCGGCGGCGGCCTGAGGAGCGAGCGCGGGCCGAGCGGCAGGAGCGGCGGGAGCAGAAGCCGCCGCGGAAGCCTGCGGCTCAGTAGGGCCGGGAGGACGGCCCGGGAGGAGGAGGAGGAGGCGGAGGAGGCGGAGGAGGCGGAGGGGAAGGGGGCAGGGGTGGAGGGAGGGCGGGGGGACGCGCTCCTCTGGATGCTGGATTTCGGGTGTTTGGACTCGCTCGCTGACTCTCCTCCACTTCCGCGCTCTGGACTGGGCTGGCCCTTCGAGGGCCGGGCGGCGGCAGCGACTGGGGGGACCCCCGCGGCGGCGGCCGCGGCTCCGCGGGATTAGATTGGCCGCCCGGAGGCGGCAGCTTCGGCAGGCGCGGGCAGCGCGGCCGTGGCGGGGCGCGAGGGCGCCGGGGAAAAGTGCTGGTGGCGGCGCGGAAGGCGGTGGCGGCGGCTGCCCGGAGCCAGTATGCCCAGGTGAGTCCCCGAGTGACCGGCCCGCCCCCCCGTGCCCTCCCCTCCCTGCCCCCGGGGCTTGCCCGGAGCCGGGCTCGGGCGGCCGGTGCCTCCCCGGCCGGAGCTGCCCACTCTCCGTCCGCGAGCCCGGCGCCCCGCACCCGAGCGCACTCAGTTTGCTCTTGTGAACCTCCTTGGGCAGAGGTCCTCCTCCCCTGCACGGCTCTCTTGTCGTTGAAAACCTCAGATCAGGGGAGAGTGGCAATTCTAGAGAATGGGGGTGTTTGTGTGTGTGTGTGTGTGTGTGTGTGTGTATCTTTGCGACCCCCCGCTCTCTCCTCCTAGGGTGGGTAGAGGATTGGGGAAATGGAGGAGCTGTGGGGCAGTCCGACCCTACCCAAGGTTTCTGCCTGTGCTTGTGTCCCTATCTATCTATCTATCTATCTATCTATCTATCTATCTATCTACCTACCTATCTATCTACTATTTTTTTTAAGAGGCAGTGCTTACTGTTTTAAGGAGGGCTGGTTATGGTGAGGGGGCGAATTCTTTTTCTTTCTTTCCTCTGAACTAGTGGGGGGAAGGAGACATAGCAGGAATCAAAGTCTACAGGGCTGCCATAGAGGAGGGGGATTGTTTTGGAGACCTTTCCATGGCACAATCAAAGATCCTAGTTGTGCTACGGAAATCTGCTGTTCTTACTCATTCTGTAGGGAAGGGAACCCAGAATTTATAATGAAAAATCCAAGTTGTAGGAAACAATTTAAAAAGAAAGCCACAACAAACCAAAGGTTCTTGGCTTTATCGATTTGTTGTAGTTTTTATGTAGGCATGTAGAAAACTTGGGATTGTTTATCTATGAGGTTGATTTTCGTTTACAAGGATTAACAAATGAAGTCAGTTTTCTTATGTTTAAAAAAGATCTTGAACACTAAAGTGCGAGTTTGACTTTCATTAATTGGTGTTCTAGGATTCAGTTCTCCAAAACCTGGACCTTCACATCTGCTTGTATTGTTTCCAGCTCGCCGCCTAATACACGACTTGCCGAAAGTCTCTGTTTTCTAAAATTCTTAGAATGATCCCCCAAGGCAAACTACAGTTTGCCTTTAGCACCCAAGAAGATTTCCGAGGGATCACTCTTATATTTTCGCTTACAGTTTTTTTCCCTGCTCTTTTAGATGCCAATAGACACAGTGCCAGTGACTTAACAGAGCTTAGCACTCTCATTTTGAGCTTCTTAGAGACTAGTTACTGCTTGTGACTTGAGAGAGATTTGCTGTTGGACTTCCAGAGCTACAGACATGGACCTTTCACTTGGATGTGTTCTTTCCAACCATCCTGTAAAACACTCATATGGGGAGTTAATCCAGCCGTTCATACTTTTGACCATTTTGGCTATTCTGTCTGTTTGAAAGTGTACACACCCACTACTCAACTTGAGTAAAACCAAGGTGGTGTATCAGGACTTGAAATATCCTGATCTAAAGGCATATTTAGAGGATGCTGACCTAAAGATCGTGTTATGTTGGTAATAGGATGATATACAGAACAATGCTTACTAGATATTACACTTATTTTAAAAGCATATTCTTTTATATGCCACAGATAGATATTATTTTATTGATTGAGCCAAGAGAATAAATTTCAAAGCTAGATGTCCGAATTCTTGAAATAGACATCCTAAATGGACATAGAAACACAATTTCTCCACCTCCCACCTCCCGTAATTACGTACTGTACTTTGCTTTTCACTGGAGCTAGCAGTTCTGTGACAGATTTTTAAAATTCACCCTCATGCTATCAGCTATTATTGTACTTTCAAAGTGTGAAATTGACAAGCTGGTCAGTTTCATGAATTCAGCTGTCAGATTGTGTCCAGTTAAAAAATGCTAAAAGCTGTAAATGTGCCTGCCTGGAATTTTCTTTTGTAAAGGAAAGACAGCAAGAGGATGAGGATTAAGGGGAGTTATTAATTGTACATCTTTTAAAATAGGTACACTCCAAAGTGAGTTTTTATCACTGGCTGTTGTTGGCAAATGCATGTCGGTTTCTACTATATTAAAAGTGGCCTTCAGTTTGTATCAATATTTCATTTAAAATAGTGAGCACTTTACTTAGAAATTATCTATTGTTAAAGCCCTCAGTATAATAAGTATAATAAGAATGAAATTCAAAAAGGACACTTGTCTCTCGAATATATTTTAATATATTTGAGTAATATATCACTTTTTTTGTAATGACATGTAAAGAGGTAGATGGTAAATATTTTATTGTGGAGGTTATGTAACACAAATTCTTCCTGGACCAGTGTAGTGGTAGTTACTAAAGTAATGAAATGTGGGGGTCTACTCTAATATATATATGTATATTTTGGTAGATAACCATGAAAATAAAACTGATTAAAGTATAAAATATAGAAACTTGCTTTGCCTTTTAAGAATGACATTCATGTAAAGCCAGAACATCTTCAAGTGGAGTACTGAGGATCAGAATCCCCTCATGTGCTGCTGTTCTCTGAGCCACTAGGGGCCTGTATTACTGTTCTTATATCCAGGAGATACCCTGGTATGGCAGATGCAAACCCTTCCTAGAGAGACATTAAAAAAAAAAAGAAAGTAGGCAGTCCCCTAAGTTTTTGTTTTGTTTTTAACCTGTTAACTTATGCTCCAGTGTTAGCCATCGACATTGATTGAAGAGTTTTTCAAGAACGTTATTTACAGAGCTTCTCTGAAACTATGATGGTATAAGGTGATTTTTTTCATATAAAATATGAAACAAAAGAAGTATTTGTGTAAATTCAGATGTGATCCCAGAGTCTCAGTGTATGCCAAGGATAAACAAGTAGGAACATTAATAACTTCTTTTATTGGACTCATAAGGATGCTATTTGCATAATGTAGGGTTAAAAGATAAATGAAGCAGAATTACTTTAAGGGAAGTGTAGTCAAAGATTGATGGTGTGATTAAACTCACTTTGTAAGTGCCGTGCAAGTCAGTATGGAGGGAGAAGCTGGGGCTCCGCGTCCAGTTTAGTCAGCACTTGAGGGACCTGGGCTGAAGACGTGCTATACATTTTTAAGTGTCAGTTTCACAAATTTGAAATCGACCAGCCGTGGCAATCTTGATGGACATTAGGCAATAAGGTCAAGTATACTTACACTGTTCTTTTGTTGATTTTCAGTTTTTCAAACTGACAAGGGTGACTGTTGGTAAAAGAGCATACTACCGGCATTTGCATATTGGATTTCCTTCAGACCCAGCTTGATTTATCAAGCCATTGAACAATTCCATTTTTTAAAAAGATGCTACGGATAAATGAGAATTCATTAACACAATCCCATATGAAAAGTGCCGTTTCAATAAAGATGGATTTCTCAAGGTGATTCTGCTTTTAAACTACCCTTTTCCTCAGTTTCATCTGTGTATTTGTGGGTAGTCTGAGAGATGAAGTATGTATGTGCTCAACTTGTGATCCCGAGGGTCTCAAACTTTTGGACTCTCATTTTTAAACCTATGCACTTAACCCTCGCTCAAGGGTACCTTTTATTTCCCCCAAAGTTTCTGGTTATCTCACACGTGAACTTTACCTTTGACATGTGCTCGACTTAGCCGCCACAGAGCATACCTTTAGGATTGGTATTACAAGATATATTATAAAGATGTAAGTATTCAGTTTTCCAGAGTACTCAAAGAATGTATTATTTTTTTCCTATTTCCTTAAAGAGGCAGTAGTTTTTGTTTGAAAAGTTTAGTGTGAGAAAATAAGTTATATTTTAAACCAGCCCTACTCCGGGTGACTTATTTCCTTATGGAGTTATTTACCTTTTCTTTGTACTGTTTGGTTCCTTTGAAAAAAATCATTTTGGAAAGCTACTTACTTGTGATGGCACAAAGACAGCGTGCAGCCTGAAGCAAAGTCAGTGTTTAAAAACATTTCTTTTTATATTACTAATGATTTTCCAAGAAGGAGCAAAGAGAGGAGTTATTCTCTCAGTGCCCTACAAGATTGAGAATTTCGGTATAACACGTCATCTAAGGTACCTGATAACATGGGAGATTGCTTAGACGGGACTTGTCAGTGAATTTTATTCCAACAAACATCACTTGTTTAAGCTTCTGTAGTTTCATAGCACAGTGACATTTCCACCAAAGGATCGTTTTTTGGGGGGTATGTTTTCTATATGGAAAAGATCATTTGCTTCTAGTTAGTAGTTGATAACACTTTCAAAATTTCATGCTTCGCTTGTGTTTGTTTTGACAATTGAAGAGTTCCCCCCCCTCCATTTTTCAAGTAACAATGTGTTTCAGCTCTTTCACAGTTAATCCCTTAAAAAAGCTAGCTGAGAGAATATATGGCTTGTACTTCCTGATTGTTCATTATATGAAATTACAGCTTTCGATGTAAAAGTTCAGCATTTTCTTTACGTCCTGAGTCTCGGGGAGGTCAAAGAGCAAATACTCACAGGTATGTTATAGCAGTCTCTGACCTAATGCAACTTAAGTGATCAAGTCATGACAATGGTGTTAGACTGAAACAGTAATGAAATAGAATTCTTGTAAGAAGTATTTCACAAAACCACATTTTGGTCCTCTGGCCCTTTTCTCCCCTTTAATAAATTGCCCACTTGCGTTCATGTAATCAACAGCCAGATTGCATTTTCTTTTTTTAACATTTAATCATCAAATATTTTAAGACTTAGATATTAAAGTAATTTAAGTATTATATCCACATATACTGCCGTATTCTCAAAACAATGTGTTGGGGAAAAAGGACTCAAATCGTGTCTGTAATGTCCTGCCTGCTTCCTCTCCAGGTAATCCATTCAGTATCTTTCTGTTCATTATTTTTTATTTGATGCTGATATATATAATTGGATCATGTCACTATTTGTCAGTTGGTTTATTGCTTTTTAAAAATTAAAGAAAAACTGGGCAGAACTGAACTTTCAATCTACTTTTTAACATTTGCTGTTCCTCAAATCAAACTCCTGTGTGTCATAGGTGAGTAAATTAAATGAAAGCATTGACAATTTGGAAAGCTGAGACAACTGATTTTGTCTGTGAGCCAGCAGATCAGGTGTACCAGTAGATAAGCAATACTGAGGCCACTTAGAGGATCCTCATTCCCCACTTGCAGCAAGGAAGCTTTGCTTTCCTTTGCAAATGAAAGCTCTTAGGTGCCAGGCTCTTTTTTTGGCTCCTTCAGCATCTATAACAAAATACAGAAGCAAAAGCAGCCATCTGAGGCGAGGCTTTCTCCAAATTCTTTGCATTTTCACCGACCAGAAACCCTCTTTAACTTCGACATTAGGTTAACAGTGTCAGGAGCATTGTGACCTTCACTACATTGCTATTTACTGGATTTAAGCTCTGTAACTCTTGTCAGTTTCATGAAATTGATTGAATTTATAAATTCTTAATTGTCTTTTTTTAACTGCCTTTAGGCTATAGTCCTTAATGCAGCAATAGCTAACTAAATTGAGATTGTGAATTACATTGAGAGAACAGTACTTCTTAGTATTGTTTTGGGATTAGGAGATATTGTACTTTCAGATATATAAAATAATGATCGGGAATCATTGGGTCACAAGTAATAAGAGCCATCTCTTAAATTTCGGTAAATCGGCTTCTCTTATTAACAAAAATTTTTGTATAGTCCTGGTCTTATAAATAATTGGAAATTAGCTCTTCCTTAATCTTATTTAATCCTGTTAGTATATAATGTATATAAAGGTAAGGCTAATGATTGTAAAATTTCGACTGACTTCCTTCCTTCCATCCTTTCTGTCTTGCTCCCTCTCTCCCTTTGTTCCTTCTCTTCTCCTTTGAGAAGAACACAAATTTGATGCAAGCAGAATTGAATGTATACAATAGTTTTGTCACCTATTTGTGGAATCTTGGGGGAAGTTACATAAGATATCAGTGTCTCAGTTTCATCATCTGTAAAGTGGAGAAACTAACCATAGATATAATGAAAACCCAGTTATATAATAATAATTTATCTTATTTTTCATTAAAAAAATCCTGGATGTAAGAGTTATGTAAAGAACATGTTATATTCATTAATGCTAGTTTCTCTGATAGAATTCTGCTGTCTTTAGCTATCTGCTATAAATTCTATAAATTATTGCCACCTGACTTAAAAATTAGGAATTGTTCATTATGGACATCTTGTGTAGGTTTGTTCAGTGAGCACTGTTGTGTACCTGCGACCACAACCACACATGCCGGCATGGTGGTTTCTCTCCGCATGTTGACTGAAGTCTGTATGCATCAGTACATTATGGGACACTATCTCAGAAAGCTGTTAAAGCAAACGCTAGAAATGATTTTACCTAAAATATACAAAGAGAGAATTTTGCTTTAAAGTAAAAAATGTATTAATAGATTCTTGTTGATATTTGATGTGGAGCTGTGGTCTGGGGGAAAAGTGTTTAGGAAAGCACTTAATTAAAATAGTGAACCAAAGAATCGCTTTTTTTTTTCTTTAATGGTAGTGCATCTTAGAAAGCTCCTTAGCTCTTTGCCCAGTGCAGCTGTCCTTTCTTGAAAGATCAGGTTTCAAGAGCAATGATGGATGGTGGGTGCCTGTAGCCAGTTGTGGGGTTTGTTCTGAGGTCAAATGTACTGATGGAGGATAGGAATTTACTGCCTTCTGTCTCTCCCTGAGATCTGCCAGTACAATTTCACAGAGAAAAATTAGACTAGACACATCAAATGCTGATCCAATGTCTCATTATAGGTCAAAAAGACATTTGTTTTCAACGTTTAAAGTATTTTTTTCTTCCATTCCCCCTTCCTAATGCTCTGTCCCAACTGGAAGGACTGTTTGAACATGTGCACTAATAGTTTACTGTGCCAGTAGACCCTGGGCTCTCTGGAAAAACAAATCAATCTACTTGTAATAGTAACTTAATTGAAATATTATTAAAGGATTTTAATAGAGAAACAAAATATATCTACCCATTTCCATGGTTCTGTATGGAACAGTTCAGTGTGTTTTTTAGGTACGTGGTTTTATATTTTATTTTAAATGGATCTATCAAGATTATTTGGCTAGTTAGGAATAATAGTAGTTTTTCGGAAATGACGTCAATATTCTGAAGCCACTTAATGACCAAGGAATGACTTTCACTTCTTTCCTGGGGGGAAGGGAGGAAATTGTAGTATATTTAAAGGAATAAATTCTGGGAAACATCTTCCATTGGAAACATCCCATGGATGGTAGTTGTTCTCTCTGTTCTTTCTTTGGCACGTTTTTGATCAACATTGTTTCCTCTTTATCTGATGTTTTGGCTTCTGTGTCTCCACCTTCATCCTAAGCTCCTTTATTGTCATTTTATCCACAGTCCTCTCAGGTCGTCATTTATCCCGTCTTCTGTGATATTCCTATCTACCTTTCACAGAAGCAATAATTTCTACATAGATGATCATCAAAATAATTTCTTAACTTCTTTTTTTTTTTTTTTTAAGATTTTATTTATTTGACAGCGAGAAACACAGCGAGAGAGGGAACACAAGCAGGGGGAGTGAGAGAGGGAGAAGCAGGCTTCCTGCCGAGCAGGGAGCCCGACGTGGGACTCGATCCCGGGTCTCCAGGATCATGACCTGAGCCGAAGGCAGTTGCTTAACCAACTGAGCCACCCAGGCGTC
>PITA01018940.1:0-39118 GCA_004023965.1 Spilogale gracilis | reverse complement strand
CCAAGCAGACTCCACGCTGAAGGCAGAGCCCAATGCCACACTCCATCTCAGGACTCTGAGATCACGACTTGATAGGAATTGAAGAGCCAGATGCTTAACTGACTGAGCCACCCAGGTGCCCTTCATTTTTAATATTGTTAATCCAGTTTTACTGTTTTTTTTTAAAGATTTTATTTATTTGACAGAGAGAAGCACAGCCAGAGAGGGAACACAAGCAGGGGGAGTGAGAGAGGGAGAAGCAGGCTTCCCGCGGAGCAGGGAGCCCTATGTGGAGCTTGATCCCAGGTCTCCAGGATCATGACCTGAGCTGAAGGCAGACACTTAATGACTGAGCCACCCAGGTGCCCCTAATTTTACTCTGGTTATTTTATTTATTTATTTAATTATTTAATTATTTATTTTATTTTATTTATTTAAGAGAGAGAGAGGGAGAAAGAGATCACAAGTGGACTGAGAAGCAGAGGGAGAGGTAGAAGCAGACTGTCCACTGATCAGGGGCTGACACTGGGCTCAATCCCAGGACCTTGGGATCATGACCCAAGCCCATTTTACTGATATTTCTTTTTTTCTTTTTTAAGATTTTATTTATTTATTTGATAGAGAAAAACACAGCCAGAGAGGGAACCACAGGCAGAGGGGGTGAGAGAGGAAGAAGCAGGCCTCCTGCCGAGCAGGGAGTTTACTGATATTTCTTAGGAACTAAAAAGTTTTGGTTTCATTGATTATTTCAGTTGTTTCTTTATTTTCTATTTTATTGATTACCACTCTGTTATTTCCTTCCACTTAATTTGGGTTCTTTTATTTTAAATTCTGTTTTTAAAAGATCTTATTTATTTGAGTGAGAGAGAGGGTGAGAGAGATCATGAGAAGAGAGAAGGTCAGAGGGAGAAGCAGACCCCCTCGGAGCTGGAAGCCTGATGCAGGATTTGATCCTGGGACTCTGGGATCATGACCTGAGCCAAAGATAGTGGCTTAACCAACTGAGCCACCTAGCCACCCTATTTTAAATTCTTAAGGTGTAAGTCTAGAATTCTTAAGGTGTAAGTCTAGAATATATCTAGAAAAGTTTTTAAATCTTTAAAAAAATTTTCATGTAAACAAAGTTATGATTTCCCCTATAAACATTATGTTAGCTGTATCTCATAAATTTTGGTGTGCTCTATATTCATCATTATTCAGTTCAGCATGTTTTATGATTTATTTTGTGATTTCCTTTTGGACCCATGGATTATTTAGGAATATATTGTTTAGTTTCCAAATATTTGTTGATTTTCCAGATTTATTTTTATTATTAATTAATGTAATTAATTTTATGATTACTTTTGTTATAATTATTTTGTTATTAATTTTGCTATTAATGTAATTTTATTATTCTCAGGGAACATAATTTATAAAATTTTAATCCTAAATTTATTGAGACTTGTTCTGTGGTCCAGTACGTATTATGTCTTGGAAAATGTTTCATTAATACTTGAAAAGAATGTGCACTCTACTTTGATTCTATCAAGTATCTGACCTACAGATTTCATTCAGTTTTTTCCAGTTGCCCCCCATTAATGTTTTTTTTGGTGCAGGATCCCATCCAGGACCTCACATACATTTAGCTTTCTAGCTCCTTAATCTCACTTAACCTGGGATAGTTCCCCAGTTTTTCTTCATAACATTGATGCTTTTTGAAGAGTACTAGCAAATTACTCTGCAGTGTTAATCAGTTTGGTTCATCTGATGTTGCTCATGTTTAAATTCAGTCTGTGCATTCTAGCAAGAAAATCATAAAATACCACAGAAGTAGCATCACATACTTCTCAGGACATTATATTAGGAGGCATGTAGTTTCAGTACATCTTTTGTTAGTATTGTTAATTTTGATCATTTTGTTCAGTTTATTTCTGCCATGTCTGTATTTTTTTTCTGGTTTTTCTTTTGTTAAAGATTTTATTTATTTATTTATTTATTTATGAGAAAGACAGCAAATGTGCAACTGAGGGAGAGAGTGAGGGAGAGGAGACTTCACCCTGAGCATGGAGCCCAACATAGGGCTTGATTTCAAGATCCTGAGATCATGACCTGAGCCAAAGGCAAATGCTTATCCAATTGAGCCACCAAGGCACCTCTATGATGTTTTGATATACATATATGTTGCAAAATGATTACCACAATCATATTAATTAAGACATTCATTAGCGTACGTAGTTACATTTTGTGTATGTGGAGAGAATACTTAATATCAACTCTCTTAGCAATGATAATAATAATGGATTCATTATTATTGTTAACTTTAGTCACCATGGTGTACATTAGGGTTAGAGAACTTACTCATCACTTATTCATCTGAAAATTTATACCCCTTGACTAACATTACCCCATTTACCCCATCCACCATCCCCTGGTAAGCAGCCTTCCACTCTGTTTCTATGAGCTCAACTTTTTTCACTTCCACATGTAAGTGAGATTATGTATTTGTCTCCCTGTGTTGTCTGGCTTACTTTGCTTAGCATAGTATACTCCAAATTCATCCATGTTCTCACAAAGGGCAGAGTTTACTTCTTTTTAAAGGTAGAATAATACACCAATGTATGTGTGTGTTTTTTATCACGTTTTCTTTATCCATTCATCCATTGACAGATACTTAGGTTGTTTCCAGTGTTTGCTATTGTGAATAGTGCTGCATTGTACATGAGAGTGCCAGTATCTCTTTGGGATGGTTATTTTCCTTCCTTTGAATATATACACACAAGTGGGATTGCTGGTTTATATGGTAGTTCTCCATATTGTTATTTTTAGTGGCTGTACCAATTTACATTCCCTCCAATAATATATAAAGATTACCTTTTCTCTACCTCCTGGTCAACACTTGTTATTTTTGACTTTTTAAAAAACTTTTTAAAAAAGATTTTTTTTTTTATTAGAGAGCAAGAGAGTGAGTGTGGGAAAGGGCAGAGGGAGAAGGAGAGAGAGAATCTCGAGTGGACTCTGTGCTGAGCCTGGAGCCCAAGGTGGGGCTTGATCTCATGACGCTGAGATCATGACCTGAGTGATAATCAAGAGTTGGACACTTAACAGTGTCCCATGCACTCCTCTTCGACTTTGTTATAATAGCCATCCTAACAGGTATGAGGTGATATCTGTGATTTTGATTTGCATTTCCCTGATGATTTGTGAGGTGGAGCACTTTTTCATACCCCTGTTGGCCATTTCTGTACTTTCTTTGGAAAAATGTCTGTTCAGGTCCTTTGCCCATTTTTTAAAAAAAATTTATTTGAGGGAGAGAGAGCACACTAGAGGGAGGAGAGTCAGAGGGAGAAGCAGATTCCCTGCTGAGTGGGGAACCCAGGGCAGGACTGGATCCTGGGACTCCAGAATCATGACCTGAGCTGAAGGCAGACAATTGACTGAGCCACGGAGGTACCCTTCTTTGCCCATTTTATTTTTATTTTATTTTATTTTATTATTTTTTTAAAAGATTTTATTTATTTGACAGAGGGAAACACAGCCAGAGAGGGACCACAAGCAGGGGGAGTGAGAGAGGGAGAAGCAGGCTTCCCGCCAAGCAGGGAGCCCGATGTGGGGCTCGATCCCAGGTCTCCGGGATCATGACCTGAGCTGAAGGCAGTCGCTTAACGAACTGAGCCACCCAAGCGCCCCTTTTGCCCATTTTATTTTATTTTTATTTTTATTTTTTTAAAGATTTTATTTATTTATTTGACAGAGAGAAACACAGCCAGAGAGGGAACACAAGCAGGGGGAGTGAGAGAGGGAGAAGCAGGCCTCCGGCCGAGCAGAGAGCCCGATGCGGGGCTCGATCCCGGGTCTCCGGGATCATGACCTGAGCCGTAGGCAGTCGCTTAACCGACTGAGCCACCCAGGCGCCCCTCTTTTGCCCATTTTAAAATCAGATTATTTTATGTTATATTATCACTATTGAGTTGTGTGAGTACCTTACATAGTTTGAATATTAACCCCTTATTGAATATAGGATTTTTTAAAAACGATTTTATATATTTATTTGACAGAGAGAAACACAGTAAGAGAGAGAACACAAGCAGGGCAAGTGGGAGAGGGAGAAGCAGGCCTCTGGCCGAGCAGAGAGCCTGATGCGGGGCTGGATCCTGGGTCTCCAGGATCATGACCTGAGCTGAAGGCAGTCGCTTAACCAACTGAGCCACCCAGGCGCCCCATGAATATAGGATTTGAAAATATTTAACGCCATTGTGTAGGTTGCTTTTTCGTTTTGTTGATGGTTTCCTTTGTTGTGAAAAAGCTGTTTAGTTTGATGTGTTCCCATGTGTTTATCTTTGCTTTTATTGCCTGTACTTCTGGTATCATGTCAAAAAATCATTGCCAAGACTAATTAAACTTTCTCCTCTATATTTTCTTCTGGGAGCTTATAATTTCAGGTCATATATTTAAATCTTTAATCCGTATTTTTAAAGATTTTATTTATTTATTTGACAGAGAGAAACACAGCCAGAGAGGGAATACAAGCAGAGGGAGTGAGAGAGGGAGAAGCAGGCTTCCCGTTGAGCAAGGGGCCCCATGTGGGGCTCGATCCGGGTCTCCAGGATTATGATCTGAGCTGAAGGCAGTCGCTTAACCAACTGAGCCACCCAGGCGTCCCTAAATCTTTAATCCATTTTGAGTTGACTTTTGTGTATAGTATGAGGATCCAATTCTTTTTTATTAACGTGAATATCCAGTTTTGCCATCACCCTATATTGAAGAGATTATCCTTTCCCCTTTGTTTATTCTTGGTTCTTTTGTCAAAGATTAGTTATATGTCTAATTTTATTTCTGGGCTCTCAATTCTGGTTTTTATTTGTCTCATATGTCTGTTTTTGTTCTATATTATTTTCTGAATATCCCGTACTATACCAATTGCAATAAGCATTATTTTGTTTACCATACATTATTATTTTGCTTCCTATGACTTTGTAATATAATAGGAAATATGAAAGTATGATGCATTCATTTTTGTTGTTTTTGCTCAAGATTGCTTTAGCTATTCAGAGTCTTTTATGTTTACATTTTTCTCCAAAAAAATTCCATTGGAATTTTGTAAAATTGAACCTGTAGACTATTTTGGCTAATATGGACATTTTAATAATCCTAATTCTTCCAATCCATGGACACAGGCTATCTTTCCATTTATGTGTGTCTTCATTTTCTTTCATCAGTATTTTAGAATTTTGAATGTACAGATCTTTTATCTCCTTGGCTAAATTTTTTCTTTAGTGTTTTATTATTTTGATGCTATTGTAAGGTAGATTGTTTTCTTAATTTCTTTTTCTTATAGTTTGTTGTTAGTGTTTAGAAACACAGATGATTTAAGTTGATTTTGTATCCTTCAGTTTACTTAATTTATTCCTAAAGGTTTTTTTATGGAGTCCTTGGGATTTTCTATGTATAGTATCATGTCATTTGGAAATAGAGGAAACTTTACTTCTTCCTTTACAGTTGAGTACATTTATTTCTTTTCTCGCCTAAGTGTTCTGGCTAGGACTCCCATAAAAGTGACGAGAGTGAGCATCTTTGACTTGTTGCTGATTTTAGGGGAGAAGCTTTCAGATTTCACAACTGAGTATGATGTTAGTTTTTCATATATGGCCTTTTTGTGTTGAGGTACATTTCTTTTATATCTGATTTTTTGAGAATTTTTTATTATAAGATGTTGAATTTTCTTAAATACTTTTAATGCTCCTATTCAGATGATCATGTGATTGTTATACTTCATTCTGTTTATGTGTTGTTATGGCTTTGTTAAATTAAATTTGTTAAGAGGAGCATAGGAGAGGTCCTAGAGGAAATATACAGCCCTCTTCAGGGGACCACGTGGGGAGGTCAAGGGCAGAGTGCAGACAGAGAGAGAGGCAGAATTTGGGGCACACCATTTTGTTACAGTCTGTGGTGGAATGCTTTGGGGTTCCCAGGGTAGGGCCAGATCAGCCAATTCCACCAAAGAAGCAGAATTTTCATAAGCCTGCAGGGATCTTATCTAAGAGGCATATAGAGCATACTGGTCCTGGGAGCCCAGTGGGTACTGTTGATCACAAGGGCTGTTGGGGAAGTCATATCAGGAACTCATATATACTGTGACTCTGGACTGCTATCAAGGACATGCTTGCCTGAGGGGGGCTAGTGTCTCTTTAAGGACCCTCCAGGCCTTTGGTTTAACAAAATGGATGTCAGGGTAGCAGGGCCATGGAGTAGCTTAGGTAAACTCTCAACAGCGGTGTATCACATTTATTGTTCTGCATATGTTGAATCAGCCTTGCCTTCAAGGGATAAATCTTGTTGGGTAATGGTATATGATCCTTTTAATGTTCTGTTGATTTTTGCAAATGACACTACAGACAAAGGGCTGATATCCAAGATCTATAAAGGACTACTCAAACTCAACATCCAAAAAGAAGATGAACATGTCAAAAAATGGGCAAGAGACATGAAGAGGCACTTCTACATAGAAGATATACAAATGGCTAACAGACACATGAACAAATGTTCATCATCACTAGCTATCAGGGAAATTCAAATCAAAACCACACTGAGATACCACCTTACACTAGTCAGAATGGCCAAAATTAAAAGACGGGAAACAGCAAGTGTTGGAGAGGCTGCGGAGAAAGGGGAACCCTCTTACACTATTGGTGAGAATGTAAGTTGGTGCAGCCGCTTTGGAAAACAGTGTGGAGACTCCTTAAAAAATTAAAAATAGAGCTACCCCATGACCCTGCAATTGCACTACTGGGTATTTACCCCAAAGATACAGATGTAGTGAAAAGAAGGGCCATATGTACCCCAGTGTTCATTGCAGCAATGGCCATAATCACCAAATTGTGAAAAGAGCCAAAGTGCCCTTCAACAGATGAATGAATAAAGAAGATGTGGTCCATATATACAATGGAATACTACGTCTCCACCAGAAAGGATAAATATCCAACTTTTGTAACAACAGGACTGGATTGGAAGAGATTATGCTGAGTGAAATAAGCCAAATAGAGAAAGTCAAGTATCACATGGTTTCACTTACTTGTGATGCATAAGGGGTAATATAGAAGACAGTAGGAGAAGTAAATGGGAAGTAGGGTAATTCAGGGAGGGAAACGAAACATGAGAGACTTTGGACTCAGAAACAAAGTGAGGGTCTTGGCGGGGAGTGGGTGGAGGGATGGGAGAGCCTGGTGGTGGGTACTGAGTGCACGTATTGCATGGAGCACTGGGTGTGAGGCATAAACAATGAATCTTGGAACACTGGAAAATTTTTTTTAAAAAGTTAAAAATAGGGGGGCGCCTGGGTGCCGCAGTTGGTTAAGCAACTGCCTTCGGCTCAGGTCATGATCCCGGAGACCCTGGATTGAGCGCGGCATCAGGCTCCCTGATTGGCGGGAGGCCTGCTTCTCCCTCTCTCACTCCCTCTGCTTGTGTTCCTTCTCTAGCTATGTTTCTTTCTGTCAAGTAAATAAATAAAATCTTTAAAAAAATTAAAAATAGAGCTACCATATGACCCTGCAATTGCACTACTGGGTATTTACCCCAAAGATACAGATGTAGTGAAAAGAAGGGCCATATGTACCCCAATGTTCATTGCAGCCATGGCCACAATCGCCAAACTGTGGAAAGAGCCAAGGTTCCCTTCAACAAATGAATGGGTAAAGAAGATATGGTAATTATATATAATGGCATATTATACCCTCAACAGAAAGGATGAATATCCAACTTTTGTGGCAACATGGACTGGATTGGAAGAGATTAAGCTGAGTGAAATGAGCCAAGCAGAGAAAGTCAAGTATCGTAACGTTTCACTGACTTGTGGAGCATAAGGAGTAATATGGAGGACGCTGGGGGAAGGAAAGGAAACGGGAAGTGGGGTAAATCGTGGAGGGAGATGAAGCATGAGAGACTTTGGACTCAGAAACAAACTGAGGGTCTTGGAGGGGAGTGGTGGGGGGATGGGTGAGCGTTGTGATGGGTATTGAGGGCACGTATTGCATGGAGTACTGGGTGTGAGACATAAACAATGAATCTTAGAACACTGAAAAAATTAAATAATGTAATAAAAAGAAAAGATGTAGTTCCTGTATACAGTGGAATAGTACTCAGCCATCAGAACGGATGAGTACCTACCATTTGCTTTGACATGGATGGAACTGGAGGGGATTATGGAAGTGAAATAAGTGAAGCAGAGAAAGACAATTATCATATGGTTTCACTCATATATGGAATATAAGGAATCGCATAGGGGACCATAGGGGAAGAGAGGGAAAACTGAATGAGAAGAAATCAGAGAGGGAGAGACACTATGAGAGACTATGGACTCCAGGAAACAAACTGTGAGTTGTAGAAGGGAGGGGGGTATGGGGATAGGGTAACTGGGTGACAGGCCCATGATGTGACATGATGGCACTGGGTGTTATGTGCAATTAATGAATCATTGACTACTACATGAGAAACAAAATGATGTATTATATGTTGGCTAATTTAACATAATAAAAATAAAATAAAATAATATCCACTTATAATTTTAAAAAATTGTTTAGTAGAGTTCACTGGTGAAATCAAATGGTCCTCAAATTTTCTTTGTTGGGAGGGTGACAATTACTGATTGTATCTCCTTACTCATTATTGGTCTGTTCAGAGTTCTTGCTTCTTCATGATTCAGTCATAATAATTTTTATGTTTTTAGGAATTTATCCATTCTTTGTTATTCAGTCTGTAAGTGTATTCACAATAGTCTCAGGATCTGGGGCACCTGGGTGGCTCAGTTGGTTAAGGGACTGCCTTCGGCTCAGGTCATGATGTTGGAGATCCGGGATCGAGTCCCACATCGGGCTCCCTGCTCAGCGGGAAACCTGCTTCTCCCTCTCTCGCTCCCCCTGCTTGTGTTCCCTCTCTGGCTGTGTTTCTCTCTGTCAAGTAAATAAAATCTTAAAAAAAAAAGTCTCAGGATCTTTTGTACTTCTATGGTATTGGTTTAATGTCTTTCCTTTTTCTTTCCTTTTTTTTTTACAATAAATAATAATTAAATTTTATCGGATCAGTGATCCTTTTTGTTCTAGTATCCAGTTCATTATGTGTTAACAACATTTTAATCAAATAATATAGTTAGTAAAAGTTCCATATTATTTTCCAATAAAGCTGACCAAACGCATTGAAGAAATTTTTTTTATTTTACTATAGTTGACGCGCAATGTTATATTGGTTTCAGGTATGCATCATGGTGACTCAGTATCTCGTCATTCTCCTATGCTCGCTGCAAGTGCAGCTATCGTCTGTCACCAAACAGTGCTGTTACAGTATCACTGACTATATTTCTTACGCTTTGCTTGTGTAATGTCTCTGATTTCTGCTGTGCCTGTGTAATGTCTCCCCTTTCATTTCATTTCTTTGAATCTTTTCTCCTTTAACTTTTTTCTTGTTTTAACCGGAAGTTTGTCAGTTTTGTTTCTATTTATGAAAAACTCAATTTTGTTGATCTTTCTTTTGTTTTTCATCTCTCTTTTATTTCTGCTCTGATCTTGTTTCTTTCCTTCTACAAGTACTGAGCTCACTTTGTTTTTTTTTTCTAGTTCCTTGTGTAAACATAGGTTGTTTATTTGAGATCTTTCTTGCTCTGTATGTAGGCATTTATTGTTCTAAATTTCCCTCTTAGAACTACTTTTGCTGCATCCCCTAACTTTTGATATGTTGTGTTTCTTTTCTGCAGCTGTCTTGAGATATTTTTAAATTTTTCTTTTGATTTTTTTCTTCAATGCATTGGTTGTTCAAGAGAGTCTGTTGTTTAGTTTCCATGTATTTGGGGATTTATAGTTTCCTTCTTGTTACTGATTTCTAGTTTCATATCTTTATAATTGAAAAAGATGCTTGATATGATTTCAGTCTTCTTAAATGTGTTGACTTGTTTTGTGACCTAATATTATATTATTCTGAAGAATATCCCAAGTCCACTTGAAAAGGATGTATATTCTACTGTTGGATAGAATGCTCTATCTAGGTCCATTTGGTTAAAGTATAATTCAAGTCTTCTGTTATATTATAGATCCTGGTTGAAAGCGGGGTATTGAAGTCCCCTATTATTATTTTATTTTTTTAAAAGATTTTGTTTATTTATTTGACAGAGAGAAACACAGCTAGAGAGGGAACACAAACAGGGGGAATGAGAGAGGGAGAAGCAGGCTTCCTGCGGAGCAAGGAGCCTGTTGTGGGGCTCGATCCCCGGTCTCCGGGATCATGACCTGAGCAGAAGGCAGTCGCTTAACCAACTGAGCCACCCAGGCACCCCAAAAGTCCCCGAACTTTATTGATATTGCTCTTTATTTCTCCTTTAAGATTGGTTAATAATTGCTTTATATATTTAGGTATCCCTAAATATATATTTTAAAAATTATTTATTTATTTTAGAAAGAGAGAGTGAGTGGAGAGAGGGGCAGAGGGAGAGGGAGAGAGAGAATCCCAAGCAGATGCCATGCTGAACATAGAGCCTGATGTGGGGTCCAATCTTATAACCCCGAGATCATGACCTAAATTGAAACCAAGAGTTGGATGCTCAACTGACTGAGCCACCCATGTGCCCCTAAATATGAGAGGGCACATTTTTATAGTTTTTCATTCTTTTCTTGTCTTGCTTTTTTCCTTTGTGATTTGGTTGTTTTCCTGAGTGTTATGTTTTGATTCCTTCCTCTGCATTTCTGTGTATCTGTTACAGGGTTTTGGTTTGTGGTTACCTTGAGGTTCATATACACCATCTATGCATATAGCACTCTATTTTAAGTTAATAACCACTTAAGTTCAGGGTGCCTGGGTGGCTCAGTCAGCTACATGGCTGCCTTTGGCTTGGGTCATGATCCCAGAGTCCTGGCATCGAGTCCTGCATTGGGCTCCCTGCTTGGTGGGAAGTCTGTTTCTCCCTCCACCACCTACCCCATGCTGTCTCTTTCCCTCTCATGCTCTCTCTCTCTCTCTCAAATAAATAAAATCTTAATAATCACTTAAGTTCAAACACATTTTGAAAGAAAGCACTTCCCTATTTTATGTATTTATGTCATGTTTTATAATTTGTTTTGTGTATCCGTTAACTAATTATTGTAGATATAGTTGATTTTACTACTTTAGTATTTTAACATTAGTATTCGTTTTAAAAATGGTTGATCCACTCCCTTTACTATATATTTCTTACTGGTGAGATTTTTTCTTTCATAATTTTCTTACTTCTAGTTATGGCCTCTTCTTTCTCCTCTAAGAAGTTACTTAAACTTTTCTTGAAAGGTTTGTGTAATGGTGATAAACTTCTTTAGCTTTTGTTTTCAAAATTTCTTTATCTTTTTTTCAATTCTGAATAATCTTGCTAAGTGGACTATTTTTTTTTTAAGATTTTATTTATTTGACAGAGAGAAACACAGTCAGAGAGGGAACACAAGCAGGGGAAGTGAGAGAGGGAGAAGCAGGCTTCCTGCTGAGCAGGGAGCCCAACGCGGGACTCGATCCCGGGTCTCCAAGATCATGACCTGAGCTGACGGCAGTCGCTTAACCGACTGAGCCACCCAGGCGCCCCAACAGATTCTTAATTATGGAGAACAAACTGTGGGTTGCTGGAGAGGAGGTGGACGCGGGAATGAGTTAAGTGGGTGACGGCTTTTAAAGAGGGTAGTTGTGATGAGCACTGGATGTTGTATTTAAGTGGTGAATTACTAAATTCTACACCTGAAACTAATATTACATTACATGCTAACTGGAATTTAAATAAAAACTTCAAAAAAAATTTGAGATGCAATTTACATAGATAAAATTGATCAGTTTAGTAGTAGTATATTCACAATATTGTGCTACCCCTATCTCTGTCTACTTCTAAAACATTTATGTCACTTTAAAGTAAAAACCCCTTTCTCATTAAGTAGTTTATCCCCATTTCCCTGTTGGAAACCACCAATCTGAGTTAAGTTGCTATGGCTATATCGATTCTGGATGCTTTATATTAATAGAATCATTTAAAAATATGACCTTTGTGTCTGTTATTTTTTTCACTTGGTGTAATGTTTTGAAGGGTCATCTGTGTAGTATCAGTACATCATTCTTTTTTAATGGCTGAATAATATGTATATGTCACAATTTGTTTATTCATTCATATGTTTATGGACATTTGGACTATTTCCCCTTTTTGGCTATTTTCTATGCTTTTATGAGCATAGATATACATGTAGTTGTTTGATTATTTGTTTTCAGTTCTTTGAGGTATGTACCTAGGAGTGAAATTACTTAATCATATGGTAATTCTATATTTAATTATTTAAGGAAACACCAAACTGTTCCCCATTTTTCATACTCTTAATTTCTTTGTGTAGATTCAAACTCTGTCTGTCATCACATGTTTTTTCCTGAATGATTTCCTTTAACATTTCTTAGAATAATGGTATGCTTCAGTTTATTCTCTCAGCTTTTGTCTGCAAAAGTCCTTACTTTTTGTTCTTGTTTTTGAAAGGTATTTTTTGTATGTATAGAATTCTAGGTTGACATATATTTTTAAAATACTTTATTTATTTTGACACACACAGAGAGAAAACACAAGCAGGGGGAGGGACAGAGGCAGAAGGAGAAGCAGGCTCCCTGCTAAGCAGGGAGCCCAATGCGGGACTCCATCCCAGGGTCTTGGGATCATGATCTGAGCTGAAGGCAGATGCTTAACTGACTGAGCCACCCAGTATCCCTAGGTTGATAGATTCCCCCCCCCCATTTCAGTTATTTTAAAGATGTTATACCTATGTTTTCTGGATTGTATTATTTCTTTTTATTTCTTTTTTAAAATAGATTTTATTTATTTATTTGACAGAGAGAAACAGAGTGAGAGAGGGAACATAAGCAGGGGGGGTGAGAGAGGGAGAAGCAGGCTTCCTGCCAAGCAGGGAGCCCGATGCAAGGCTCGAATGTGGGATTCTGGAGTCATGACCTGAGCCGAAGGCAGATGCATAAGACTGAGCCACCCAGGTACCCCAGGATTGTATTTCTTTTTTTAAAAAAGATTTTATTTATGTATTTGACAGAGAGAGAAATCACAAGTAGACAGAGAGACAGGCAGAGAGAGCAGAGGAATCAGGCTCCCTGTTGAGCAGAGAGCCCGATGCGGACCTCAATACCAGGACCCTGTGATCATGACCTGAGCTGAAGGCAGAGGCTTTAACCCATTGAGCCACCCAGGCACCCTGTATTATTTCTTAAAAGAAGTGTGATGTCATTCTAATCTTTGTTCCTGTGTACATAATATGGCTTTTTATTTTATTTATTTATTTATTTATTTATTTATTTATTTGAGAACAAGGATGAGACAGGAAAAGGGCAGAGGGGGAAGCAGACTCCCTGCGGACCTGGGAGCCTGATGTGGGACTCGATGTGGGACTCTGTCTCGGGACTCCAGGATGATCACCTGAGCTGAAGGCAGACACTCAATCAATTGAGCGACGCAGGCGCTCCATGATATGGCCTTTTACCCTGAATGCTTTTGTTGTTTTCTGTTTGTCACTGATTTTTAGTAATCTGATTAGGATGTGTCTTGGTGTGTTTTTTTTTTTCCTCATGTTTCTTATGCTTTATATTTTCATTAAATTGGGAAGAGTTTGGTTATTTCTTCAAACATATTGTTTCTCCCTGCTTCTCTGCTCTTTCCTGAATTCCAGCTCCATGAGCATTAGCTTTCCTGATATTGTCTCCTAGTGCACTGAGGGTTTGCTCATTTTTTCTTTTTTTCTTTTTATGTTATTCACCATATAGTACGTCATCCAGTTTTTGATGTAGTGTTCTGTGATTCATTGTTTGCTTATAACACCAAGTGTTCCATGCAATACATGCCCTTCTTAATACTTATCACCGAGCTAATCCACCTTCCCATCCTAAAACCCTCAGTTTGTTTCTTGGAGTACATAGTCTCTCACAGTTCATTTCCCCTTTCCATTTACCCCCCCTTTGTTTTTCCCTTCCTTCTTCTAATTTTAATGTCCTCAATTCTATTCCTTATGTTCCACAAATAAGTGAAACTGTAGGATAATTGACTTTCTCTGCTTAACTTATTTTACTTAGCATAATTTCCTCCAGTCCTATCCATGTTGATGCAGAAGTTGGGTATTCATGCTTTCTCATGGTGTAGTACTGTTCCATTGTATGTATGGACCACATCTTCTTTATCCATTCATCTGTTGAAGGGCATCTTGGCTCTTTCACAGTATGGCTATTGTGGACATTGCTGCTATGAACATTGGGGTGCATATGGCCCTTCTTTTCACTCCTTTTGTATCTTTGGGGTAAATACCCAGTCATGCAGTTGCTGGGTCATAGGGTAGCTCTATTTTTAATTTTTTCAGGAACCTCAGCACTGTTTTTTAAAGTGGCTGCACCAACTTGCATTCCCACCAACAGTGTAAGAGGGTTCCCCTTTCTCCACAGCCTCGCCAACATTTGTTGCTCAGTTTTTTTTAAAGATTTACTTATTTATTTATAGTGATGGAGGGGAGGAGAAGGAAAGAGAGAGAGAAACCCAAGTATTTTCTGCATTGAATACAGAGCCAGTTTTGGGGCTCAATCTTACAACCCTAAGATCACGACCTGAGTTGAAATCCAAGTTGGATGCTTAACTGACTGTGCCACCCAGGTGGCCCTTTTTAGAAGTCTTTTATCTGTTTCATTTTAGATATTTTCTACTTCTATATTTTTAAGTTTACTAATCTTTTGCAGCTTCTACTTTGTCATATTTTAATTTCATGTATTTTTCCTCTCTAAAATTTCAATTTGGGTCTTTTTTATATCTTCCATAGCTCTACTCAGCTGTTTTTCTTTACCTTCTTGGGGGTAAACTGTTACATTTGTTAACATCTTTGTCTACTGATTTTTATGATCTGTTATTTCTGTATTCATTTCCATTGATTAATTTTTCTCTTGGGCATGGGCCATATTTTCCCCCTTCATTGTATCATTTACAACATTTTTAAAAAAGATTTTATTTATTTATTTGACAGAGAGAAACACAGCTAGAAAGGGAACACAATCAGGGGGAGTGAGAGAGGGAGAAGCAGGCTTCCTGCCGAGCAGGGAGCCCCATGTGGGGCTCGATCCCAGGTCTCCGGGATCATGACCTGAGCTGAAGGCAGTTGATTAACCAACTGAGACACCCAGGCGCCCCACAACATATTTTCTTAAGAAGGCAAGGTAAGGGGCATCTGGGTGGCTCAGTCCTTCCAAGTAGCAGTGCTACTTAATGGGAGCTTGCCCAGCCCCATGCTTACCCTTGTTGTGCTCCCTAGGAAATCCTGATGCTCCTGCTCCAAGGGAAACTGTTTCTTTTTAGAGGTTCACTGTCCAGGCTGCTCTTTGTTTGAATGAGGTGAGCACAGACTCCACATGGATATTTTAAGGCTTGGAGTCAAAGCATTTTTCAACAAGGCTAGACAGAGTCCCTGTGTTAAACAGCCCATGTCCAGTTTGTTCTTGTCCCTCATCAAGCATTTGTAGACCTAGGGCCATAGACTTTTGTTATTTCACCATCATCAAATCTATGTTATCCTAACTTATGATTCATACTCCGTGCTTGGAAACAGTCCATGTAATTAACATTAATACCTATGCATAAAATAATCCACTGTTATAACTTATATGGTTACAAAACATTAATGATCTTCTGTAGATAAGCAAGTATTTCTAACCATAATTGTGATACATCCAGTTCACAGCCAGAATCCCCAAGATGAAAAAAAATTTGCGTAATACAAATAGTATTTTAAGACACACACACATACATACATTCATACACACACTTCTTACAGAACTGTGCTTGCAAAAACTCTCATTTGTTGAGTGGCAATGAATACCTGCTAAACTGCTGCTTCAGGTATTTTTGTTTGGAAAATCTATCACAAGAGGTTATAGCTATTGACTGATGAGCAGAAAAGAAAGATATTCTTGTGGCAAGTAGAAAGTTTTAAGGTTTTTCAAGGTGTATTTTAAATAAGACCTACAGAAAAGCTTAAATGTTCTCAGGATCCAAAGTTGGAGCTGAAATGTGAGTATCAAACCAGTTGCAAAGTGTATAGCAGCCATCTCTTCAGGTAAAACCTAGTATCTGGGATGGCTGGGTGGCTCAGTTGGTTGAGCGACTACCTTCGGCTCAGGTAATGATCCTGGAGTCCCGGGATCGAGTCCCACATCGGGCTCCCTGCTTGGCGGGAAGCCTGCTTCTCCCTCTCTCACTCCCCTTGCTTGTGTTCCCTCTTTCGCTGTGTTTCTCTCTGTCAAATAAATAAAATCTTAAATATATATATATATATTTGAGAGAGAGAATGAGAGGGAGAGGTCAGAGGGAGACATGATCATGTGTGGAGCTGGACAGAGGGGCTGGTGCTACCATTTTGGGGAAGAAGGGATCAGCAGCACTACTGCGAACTCCATAGGCCACTTCAGGGTCACCTGCATGTCATGCCACTGAGGGGGCCAGGGACCAGGAATGACTGAGGAGCTGCTGCAATAGCTGCCCAGCCTCTGGCTCCTCAGTGGAGCTCACAAGCCAACCAAGATTCATAAGATTTTATTAGATGCCAGACATTGCAGATTTCACATTGTTGGTTATTAGATTTATATATCCAGTTATAAATTTTATTTTATTTTTTTAAAATATTTTATTTATTTATTTGACAGAGAGAGAGAGATCACAAGTAGCCAGAGAGGCAGGTAGAAAGAGAGGAGGAAGCAGGCTCCCTGCCGAGCAGAGAGCCTGATGCGGGCCTCAATCCCAGGACCCTGAGACCATGACCTGAGCCGAAGGCAGAGGCTTTAACCCACTGAGCCACCCAGGTGCCCTCCATTTATAAATTTTAAATTTTATTTTCTCTTGGATGTAGTGAACTCTGAATCTATCTGATGCCTTCGAAGGTTGCTTATTTTTCTAAGACGTGCTTTTAAACTGTCATTTGGGCAGTATTTCCTGTATAGCTAATTTTGTCCCATTAGCAAGGCAATACTGTTCTTATGATTCTACTTTATTATGCTGTAGTACTTCATTTCCTGCCTATATATTAGGAAGTCTTTTCACTCTGGGTGATAATGGAAACACAAACTGTTGCTTTGGAAATTGTTACACCTATTCCTCTCTGGTTGTTCTTTTCCTGGTCTTCATGGTTTTCTGTCTCACATGCATAGATCAAATACTTAATGAAAGATTTAAGGGTACTACTGCAAATCTCCAGAGCTCTAAACCTGTGTGGCTACCTCTTCTCTGATAATCTTCTTCATGTATTAAAGCTGCTTTGGTCTCTCCGAACTCTGAACTCTTGTCTACTCACTTACCAAGATAGCCCATCTGTTTGGATTCCCCCTCACTGCACTTACTTTTTCTTGCCAGTGAGCTGGGACATTTGCTAATTTTTCTTCTTTCAGGGATTACTGTTCTGCACTGATTGTTACCTAAATATTTGAAAACTGGGTTTTTCATATAGTTTCCCCAATTTTTAGTTTTTAAAGCTGTAGAGCAAATTCTATTTCTATTATTTCATCAAAGATAGAAGCAGAAATTTTTTTCTCTGGGATTTTTTCCTGATTATTCTTGCTGTCTTGTTAGTTTTTTGATGCTTTCAAGGATCTAAAACCTATTTAATCAAGCATGTTTAATTTTTTAAAATGGGAAACTGGTTCAAATAGCCTAGACTATCATTATTAGAAATGGGAATCCTTACAGTCTTTCCGATTAAAAAATAAAACAGAAAAATACTCTAGGATATCTTCATAAATACAGAACAGTTGGTTGAGAAAATGTGGCTAATGCTGTGGTTCCTCTAAATAGTCAAAAGGATAAAATAAAGAATCCAAGACTTATAATAGGTAGGCCTGAGTAGAATTCCCAGACATGGCCCAGTTTTGCACGTTATATATACTAAATGGTAAGTTACTAATAGACCATTAGGTAGGATTCGTATAGTAGAAAATAATGTAATAAATTGAAAGAAGTCAGTGGGACAATTATGATGAGTTTTTTTGATTCTCACCTAGATATTCTACATTTCCTCATTTTTTTACACCGTCAATTACATCTGGTATCTGTACAAAGAGTTGAGGATGAGACACAACCAGAATGGACAGAGCACATTTCCACTGGTAAGTTTTTTTCAGAGCTAATAGTTAAGAACAGTATGCTACCCATAACTCTATGCACTTGTCCTTCTGTCCACTTTCCGCCATCTTTACGTGATGTCAGAAGCTCTCAAGAGCATTAAAAATGCTGAAAAGAGAGGCAAAGGCCAGGTTCTTATTAAGCTGTGCTCCAAAGTCGTCATCTGGTTTCTCACTGTGATGATGAGGCATGGTTACATTGGCAAATTTGAGATCACTGATGATCACAGAGTGGGGAAAATTGTTGTGAACCTCAGGGGCAGGTTAAACAAGTGTGGAGTGATCATTCCCAATTTGATGTACAATTGAAAGATGTAGAAAAATGGCAGAATAACCTGCTTCCGTCCCACCAGTTTGATTTCATTGTACTGACAACCTCAGCTCACATCATTGACCATGAAGAAGCAAGATGAAAACACACAGGAGGGAAAATCCTGGGATTCCTTTTTTCTAGGGAATTTAATACATACACACAAATAAAATCCTTCAGTGGGAAAAAGAAAAGAACAGTATGCTAAAACAAATCCATATGTCCTTGATAAATAGTAAAAGCATTCAGTACTGGGTAAATGAATTAATGGAGGCTAATAAAAGAAAAATCATGTTCTCACAGAGTTTCCATTCTGTTGAAAAGATTTCCTCTTCTCTCTTGCCATCAAAAAAATAAAAAGGTTTTGATTATAGGAAACATTATTTACAGTACTGTCATTACTGCCTGGTTCCATCTTTCTTAGCTTCATGCCAATCCATCTTTGTTTTTAGAGTAAAGAGTAAAATCTGGGGTAGAGTCAGGGAAGGTGCTCATTTTGCTCACATGGGATTTGGGACCCAGGTATTGGAAAGGGAGAGTGTCTGTTTGCTCTGCTATATTTCTTCAATATGTGTGGAGAACAGATACTGATTTGCAGAAGGGCAGAGGGGTTCATGTGTGGTAATCAGAAACAAAGTGGGTCCAGGGAGTAGTTGTCTTCCTTTCTTTAGTTAAAAGAGAGTTTGGCGCACAGTCTAGTATTACATTTTTAAAGGAGAGGAGAACACTAAGTACATCTGGATTTTTTTGTGTGTGTGCATTTTACATATCATATATGTATATATCATATATATCATATATACATAATTCATTATTTTAAGTTACAATTCAGTTGTTTCTAAAGCAGACTTATTAGCTTGTAAAATAATATCATCAATCAGCAGACTTATTAGCTTGTAAAATAGTATCATCAATCAGTTTCAGAATATTTGCTTCACCCTAATCAAATTCCTCATGCTTTTTATTGTTAATTTCCTACCCACCCCGTGCACTAAGGAACTGCTAATCTAATTTCTGACTCTATAGATTTTCCTTTTCTGGGCATTTCATATAGATAGAATTATCCAACATATAGTCTCTTGTATCTGATTGATTTCATTTAGCATAATGCTTTTGATGTTTATCCATTATAGCATGTGTAAGTAGTTCATTCTTTTTTAGTGCTGAATAGTATTCCATTGTATAGTACATTCAGTTTCTTATTCTTTATTCTTTCAGTATATCACTAAGTGATCTTGGTAGAAAACATTTTTAGGGGTGCCTGGGTGGCTCAGATGGTTAAGTATCTGCCTTCAGCTCACTTCATGGTCTTGGGGGTCTTGGGATCAAGTCCTGCATGAGTTTCCCTGCTCCCTCTGCCCTTTACCCCTGCTCATGCTCTCTCTCTCTCACAAGTAAATAAATAAAATCATTAAAAAAAAACATTTTTATGATGTTAGCAATTTTCATTTCTTTGGCTATCATTATATATTGTAATCTTATATAAATCATACTAAATATTCTAGTTTTATTTCTACAGTATCCATTCTGTTATGGTTTTCTTAAAAAGATTTTGTCTTTAAGTGGTCTGTGTACCCAAAATGGGGCTTGAACCTACAACCTCAAGGTCAAGAGCTGCACGGTCCACCCACTGAGCCAAACAGGCACCCCTGTTGAGGTTTTTTTGAAGGGGATTTTTTGGTTAAGAGCATCATGGAATAAATGAATTTGGAAAACTCCCCCACATACCTTTCTCTAGAGCCTACAGATCAGTTCTAGACTGAAGGAAAGTGGTATACTATCATACACATGAAGAAACTCAATAAAAATTTGTTGGGGGGGCGCCTGGGTGGCTAAGTCATTAAGCATCTGCCTTCGACTCAGGTCATGATCCTGGAGTCCCAGGTTCCAGCCCCACATCGGGCCCCCTGCTCCACAGGAAGCCTGCTTCTCCCTCTCTCACTCCCCCTGCTTGTGTTCCCTCTATAGCTGTGTCTCTCTCTGTCAAATAAATAATATCTTTTAAAAAATTTAAAAATTAAAAAAATAAAAATTTGTTGAATGAATAAGTGGTACTATTATTACTGTTTTTTTAAATCAGAGATTCATTGACAGCAAGGTAAGAATAAGTATTAAACACAGGCTAGCCTGATGGGTAGAGAGGATAGAATGAAAAGAGAAGAAGGAACACAGGTGGGAGAGGTCACCAAAGACTGGTATTACCTATTTCCCATTTTACTTAAAGTCAACAATGGCCATCTAACTTGAAATCATTTACTATTCCTGATCAATAGTTTTTAGGGCATATCAGTTACCCATCTCCGATTATTGATTAACTGCTCACTTAATGCTTATTGATTTTTAACAATGACATTCTGGAATATAATATAATCTCTTACCTCAGAACAGAAAGAAGCTGTTTTCTATTCTGTTCTCACTTTAAGGTGTTCTATTCAAAGTCTTTAAACTTCCAATGAATAGATAACATTCTTTTGTAAATTGTTTTTCAATGTCTAACACAACTGTGGGTTTTTGGAATGTTCTTTCTTCTTGAGTCTAATAGATGTTATATCCAAAGGGCTTATTTGACCTTCCTTCCTTCCTTATGCTAATCCTGGCCTATTAACTTTCTGCTGATCTTGTTATACAAAGACTTCTCCACCCATAAAGTCTGAAAAGTCCACACCTCCCTGGATCTAAAAGAGAATAGGTTTAAACTGTTATTAGAAGATGGAGGAGTTCTGGGCGCCTGGGTGGCTCAGTTGGTTGGACCACTGCCTTCGGCTCAGGTCATGATCCCAGAGTCCCAGGATCGGTTCACATTTGGCTCCCAACTCCGTGGGGAGTCTGCTTCTCTCTCTGACCTTCTCCCCTTTCATGCTCTCTCTCTCAAATAAATAAAATCTTAAACCCCCAAAATTAAAAAAACTACATGGAGGAGTTCTGTATGATACTGTATTTACGTTTCTTAAGAGAATATTAAGCTACTTCCTGCAGGCTCTCCTTGTGGCTGTTGTTGTTGTTGTACTTTTTAGAATATAGTAATGCCAGGGGCGCCTGGGTGGCTCAGTTGGTTAAGCCACTGCCTTTGGCTCAGGTCATGATCCCGGAGACCCGGGATCGAGCCCTACATCGGGCTCCCTGCTCGGCGGGAAGCCTGCTTCTCCCTATCTCACTCCCCCTGCTTGTGTTCCCTCTCTGGCTGTGTATCTCTCTGTCAAATAAATAAAATCTTTAAAAATATATATATATAATAATACCAATAAATTCTTCTTGTCTCCAATGCTAAGGAACTACATATTCAATTGAATTTTGTAGCAAATATTGCTTGACAGAAGCAGCATGGCTCTTGGGAATTTTTGTTTGTTTAAGTGCTAACTGATGACCTGATACTTATTTTATTGATTGACAATTTTAAGGTTTTTCAGATAAATGAAAGAGACACGGATGAAAGAGACCCCAAAGCAAATGATCCTTAGGATGAGCTTTATTGCCAGCACCCTTGGGCGAGGTTCCGTGTCTTCAGAGAGGAGTGTCAGGGAAGCCGAGCCTGGGTTGGGGAGTGAGGGGGTTTTTAAGCCTTATTGGTTCCGGGTCTGGATTCGGGTGAGTTTTTTCCCATATTAGGCAAGGGAATATCGTGTCCCTAGGTGATTGGCTGGGGGTGGGGAAAGTCCAGATGATGGTGGGTGGTCCCTGGATGGAAAGTCCTGGATGGAAAGTTTCGGTTTCCTGTCTAGGTTTCCTTGTACTGGAGATGACGTGGTGGCCATGGCTGCTTTGGCGGGAAGATCAGCCATCTCCACTCAGTCTGTGATGTCCACCATTTTGAATGCCCCTGTCTCTCAGCTAGCCCAACATTCTGACCTTTTGTTTTATATAATGGTGTGAGGGGCGTCGACTCTATTCTGGCTACTTCCTGCTGACGATTGGGCATCATCAAAGGGGAATTCGGAGGTGGGCAGGCGAGAATATGGCTGTAGGAGGAGTTGATTTACCAAAACTCAGGTCACCTCTCGAAGGTGTTCCTGTAGATATCTAACGAGGCAGGGAGCAACTGAGATTAGTAACAGGATTAAGCACAGGGGTCCTGCTAGGGGGAGGAGCCAAGTTACCCAAGTACGGGGTCTAGACCTAATAGGTGGGAATCTTGGCATCTCGACTGTATTCAGTCTCTGAGTTCACGAATTTTGGAGGTGACTATGCCCAACTGGTTAACATAATAGCAACATTCTTTGTTTAGGTAGAGGCAAGTGCCCCCTTTTTCTGCTGTTAGGAGGTCTAAGACTCGCCTGTTTTGTAGGGCAACGGCTGCAAGGCTGGTAATCTGCGTCTACAGGGCGGTAACGGAATCGGCGATCCGGTCCATGTCATCATTAAGTGCTTGGGAAAGTTTGTAATAAAAGTTTATTGAAGTTCCAAGGCCTGCTGCTCCAGTGGCAACACCGGCAGTCAGGCCTGCCCCAATAAGTAAGGGAAAGAAGGCTGCCCGTCTGTTTCAGTGTGTAGGCAATAGGATAGACATGAGGTGATTGGGGAGATAGATGGTAGTGGAAGGAGACAGTAAGATGGAGATGCAGTCTAGGGAGTCATTGGTGGTTAAGCATCAGTAGATTTTCTCTGGGCATAAAATAAATATCCCAGGAGGGGTGCAGTAGGGGAGGGAGAAGACGGTGATGGAGGAGTTGAAGGTGAGGATGTCCGGAGTTGAGGAAAGGTTAAGAATATGTATGGGTCTTCCTATAGCCCCTGTGTGGACCGTTTGGTCAGTAATGGTGGTGTTGGGGAGGGGCCACGTTGTCGGAATGGGGATTCTGATGATACTGGAAATGGTAGAGAAAGGGAAGCAGATCCAGCAGTCACTGTGGTCCTGAGATAGGTTCCACCACAGGTTATAAATGGAGTTAATGAGGGTTATTATTAGTTGGTCAGTGGGGGAAGATCTCTGTAAATTATCGAGATTGATTCCCTTGTAGATGTGGGTATTTTGAGCCTGCAAGCAGTCATTTACGGCCTGTATTATCCATTTTGTTTGTTTGTGTTTAGCCTGGTCTTGGACCCCTCCCTCGTCGGAGAGTACCACTTGGGCCAAATAGGTCCAACACACTGGCCCAGTGGGGGAGTACGTTGCACATTTTGCCTGTGTTTTAGCAATTTTTGAGGTCCAGAAAATTTTTCCTGGGGCATGGGTGGAAGTGCAGGTGGTTGGAATTTCTCCCTGGTAACATTCCCAGGGCATGTAAGTAAAGGATTGGAAATAGAGGTTTTTTCTTGTGCCACACATGCATCGGCCACATTCAGCTGCCCCAGTCAGGGGGGTTAAAAGGGTCAGGATTAGGAGTACATACCAGCCGGTGTTGGGTTGGGCCAACCATTTGGGAGGTCCACTCGTCTGAGGTTGGTACGTGTTTAAGGTTGTTAATATGTACCCAGGGCTGATGTCCCAGCAATTTTGCTGTGGTTGGGGTGGTGAGGATGACCGTATGCAGTCCTGACCACCGTGACTGCAAGGATCCTGGCCGCAGGTCCCTGAGGAGGACCTGGTCTCCAGTGAAACAGGGTTTGGACAGGGACCTTCCTCTTGTCATGGTTGTCTGGTCCTTGAGTAACCTGTTAGCCCTTTCTACCTTACCCGATGATTGAGGATGGTACGGGATGTGGAGTTTCCAGGTGATATTAAGAATTTCCCCACAACCTGGTGAGTCACGCTGGAAATGAAGGCAGGTCCGTTATCTGAATGCGGGGTTCGAGGCAGTCCAAATCTTGGGATGATATGTTCGCTGAGGACCATGGCCACATCCGCCATCTCTCTGGCTGTGGGATATGCCTCGATCCACCCTAAGAATGTATCTACCGTGGTAAGTACCGGAAGGACTTGTGATGGGGCCTGTGGGTGAAGTCCAGTTGCCATCTTCCCCAGGCTGGTGTCCACAAAGCTGATGGTTGGGTCCTGGCCTACCGATCCTGCCTTGAGCATTAGCCGCACAGGTTCTGCAGGCTCTGTGTACAGCCTCTATTACTTTGGAGAGGAGGGGTAATGAAAGAGGGGTTGTAGGAACTGGTGGAGAGCCTTTGGGCCAATATGGAAGGACTGCTGATGGTTGTCGGCATTAGGGTGGGCCAGGCCTTCTGGTAGGGCAATTTTATCTTGAATATAGATCCACCTCTTCTCCCCCGACTTTCCTTCTAAACTGTGGAGGGTTTGCATCTCTTTATCAGACTATGATAGGCTGTGAGGGGTGTTGAGGAAGAGAATTAGGGCCAAAGAGGTATTTAGAGCCATCTGCCTGGCCACTGAATCAGCTTTATTGTTTCCCAGAGAGATAGGGTCCCTGGAGGCCTGGTGTCCGCAGCAATGGACCACCACAACCTCAGCAGGGAGGTTGAGGGCCTCAAGTAGTTTGGCGATAAGTGATCCATTGACTGTGGGAATTCCCTTGGTGGTCAGAAACCCTCGCTCTGCCAGAGGATGGAGTGTGTGTGTGTGATGAGGTAGGCGTATTTAGAGTCTGTGTATATTGTGACCCAATGTCCCTTTGACAGGTGGAGGGCCTGGGTAAGAACTATTAGTTTGGTAATGGGGAGAGGGGCCATCTCTATCCCTGCATCTGAGGTGACCGCTGTGTAAGCTGCGTGCCTTCGGCCGTCTGGGGTGGGAAGGGAGCTCCTGTCCACAAAAAGGACTAGACAGCGGCTGGTCATAAAGTCCTGGGAGGGAGGGGGTTAGCTCCTCTAGGAGTTGTGGGCAGGAATGAGAGGGCTTGGGGGTGGACGAGGGTGCTGGCAGCAGGGTAGCTGGCTTTCGGCAAGGAGAAGGAGAGAGAGAGACCAGAGGATTTTCGATAAAGAGTAGGTAATATAGTTGGAGGCATAAGGGGGTGATTTGAGCCAGGGATTGGTGACTAACCAGATCTGAAGAGTCGATGGGGAGAATAGACTGTGAGAGACCTTCCCAGAGTGAGTTTAAGGGCCTCCTTTGTAAGAGAAGCGGCTTCTGCCAGTGCTTTGAGGCATGGCTGCCATCCCTGAGCTGTGGTGTCCAATTGTTTTGACAGATAGGCTGGGGCTCTGGAGGTGGGTCCATCCGGTTGTGCTGGAAGGCTGGTTGCAGAGCCAGAGCGTTCATCAGTAAAGAGGTGAAAAGGGTTTAGAGCGGTCGGGTAGTGCCAGGACTGGTCCCGTGGTGAGACAGTCCTACAGCTTAGAAAATAGATGCTGGATAGAGGTGGGATTGGTTAGGGGTCCTTGGGGGTTTCCTTTGCTGCCTGGTATAGAGGTCGGGCTAGGATGGCAAAATTAGGGATCCAGTGTCTAAATAAGCCTACTAGTCCCAGAAAAGAGAGAATTTCCTCCATGTTTTGGGGAGGCTGGAGTTCCCAGAGGAGACGGATGCGGTTTCTGGTGAGGGATTTGGAAGTAGGGGTTAAGGAAATTCCCAGGTAGGTGACCAAGGGGGTACACAGTTGAGCTTTAGAGGGGGTGACCCGGTATCCCTTGGTTCCCAGGAAGTTGAGTAAGGTGGCAGTATCTTCTCGGGATAGGGAAAGGGACGGGCTACAAAGGAGATCGTCCACGTATTGGAGTATGATGCTAGCCTTAAGGGTGCATTGTAGTAAATCTATGACCAGGGCCTGGCCAAAAATATGGGGACTGTCCCGGAATCCCTGGTGAAGGACAGTCCATGACAACTGTCCTGAGGCATGTGTGTTAGGGTCCTCCCAGGTGAAGGCAAAGAGATAGTAGGAGTCGGGATGTAAGGGAATGGTAAAGAAAGCATCCTTTAAGTCCAGCACCGTGAAGTGAGAGGTTTTGGGTTGGATGTGGGGTAGTAGGGTGTAGGGAATAGGGACGACTGGGTGGAGTGGGATTACGGCTTTGTTAACAGGTCGCAGGTCCTGGACCAGTCGGTAGGCTCCCAAAGGTTTGCAAACAGGCAAGATAGGGGTATTACAGGGGGAGTTAATAGGAATGAGGAGTCCCTGCCGTTTTAGGCAGTCAATGATGGGTTTAAGGCCCTGCTGGTGGGCCAGAGAGATGGGAAACTGTGCCCGGGAGGGGAACTGGGAGTTATCCTTTAGTTGTATTTTTACGGGGGCATGATGGGATGCGATGACTGGCTTAGAGGTGTCCCACACTTTTGGGTCTACTGAGGAGAGGCATTCCGTGGGTGGGAACGGCGAGGTAAAGAGTAGGGGTAAAATGAGACATTCTGAGGTCGAGGGAAAGGGTGAGAGGCAGATGGTAGCTTACAGTTTGTGGAGGATGTCCCTTCCTAGCAGGGGCACCAGACAGGAGGAGTGTGAGAAGGGAAACTTCTCCAGGCTGCAGGTAAGGGGAGGAGTTACCCTGGGTGAGGAGGAGGTCCCATTGATCCCCATAACAGTGACTGGTGAGGGTTGGGCTGGTCCCAAGTAGGATGGCAGAACTGAATAGGTAGCCCCTGTGTCCAGCAGAAAGGAGATGGACTTATCCGCTACCTGGAGCATGACCCTGGGCTCGGCCTGGGTGAGAGAGGTGACTGAGTCTGGACTCCATCAGTCGTCCTCCAATCCAAGCAACTGGAGGGCAGGCCTTACCGTCTCGGAGTTTCCCCCGCGTAGAGGCACTGAGGATCCCATCCCCCAAGGCTTGGGCAGTGGCCAAGTGTCCCATCAGTCGGCACTGAGGGCAGGGTTGGGTTGGCTCCTTTGAATTAGGACACTAACAAGCCCAGTGACCCTCAACCCCTCATTTGAAGCAGGCCCCCGAAGGGGAACGGTTAGTTCCTCCTTTTTTTGGCTCCCGAAGCTGGCCGGCTACAAGGCTTCCACCAGGGCCTGGGTCTGCAGCGGAACCTTGTGCTGGAGCCTGGCCTGTCATTTAAGTTCGGCTGCCTCCTCTCGGGAGTTAAAGACTTTAAAGGCCTTTTTCACTAGGTCAGAGATGGGGGTCTGTGGTCTCTCCTCAGCTTTTTTTAGTTTTTTTCGAATGTCGGCGCCAATTGGGAGATAAAATGGGTAGCCAGGATGGTCGCCCCTGCCGGTGAAGCCAGATCGAGGCGAGTGTACCGAGTTAGTGCCTCGGTTAACCAGTTGAGGAACATGGCCGGGTTTTTGTCAGGGGTCTGGATAATTTCTCTGATTTTGTCATAATTGATCGCCTTGTTGGAGGCTGCCTGCATGCTGGCAATGAGACATTGGACCATGCGGTCACGACGCCGGTGGCCATCTTGGCCATTCTGACAGTCCCGTCCGGGCTCTACAGCTGGGACCGCCTGAGTGCCAGTGGGCATGGTGGCATCAGTGAGGTGGACCTGATCAGCATGTTCTCAGGCAGCAGCCTGAATGCATTCCCTCTCTTCAGTAGTGAGGGTGGTAGTTTGGACAATGTGGAGGTCTTGCCAGGTAAGGTTATAGGCCTGAGCTAGGTATTGGAATTCTTTGATAAAGTTGTCTGGGTTGGCGGAGAAGGAACTCAGACACTTCTCTATTTGGGAAAGGTCTTGGAGAGAGAAAGGTGCGTGGACCCGGATAACCCCTTCTGCCCCTGCGACCTCCCGTAGGGGGCAGACTAAGTCTGGAGAGAGGTTATAGGACCGGGTGCGGGTGGAGATAGGAAGGGATGGAAGGGAGTCCCCTTGGTGGGTAGATTCTGCTGTGGCATTCAGTTGGGGGGTTTCAGGTGCAGTAGGGGTGAACGGGATAGGGGTTGGATTGGGGTTCTGCTGAGGAACGAGGAGTATGGGAGGCTGGGGGACAGGAGTGTGGTAGGGTGGAGGAGGAGGTAGGAGAGGGGCCCTCACTGGGGGGCTAGATAAGTTTTCGAGAGGCTCAGAAAGGGGGGAGAGAGTAGGGGGGTTAGGATCCTTGGGAGATGTAGATCGGAGGGTCAGAGGAGATTGGGCAAGGAGAACCTGAGATGTAGAGCAGCGAAAGTGTAGGGAAGGGCAAGGGGTAGGGTCCAAAAGGCCTGGACAAGGGAACGTAGGGTCCAAAAGGCCTGGACGAGGGAACCTCAGACCATTTGCCTTGGCGTCTTCAGAGAATGTCAAGATCCATAAGGATCTAGTAATCAAAAGTGCCCTCGGGGGGGCATTGAGATTGGTTGTCTAACTGATATTGGGGCCAGGCAAGGGTACAGTAATGTATGAAGCACCGCCTGTGCAGGTCCTGGTCCAGCTCTAAGGTCTTGAGATTGGCCAGAAGGCAACCCAAGGGCATTTTTGGATCAATTTTGGAATGAGAAATTCCCATAGGACCTTGCCTGCCAGTTCAGACCATGGAGGAAAGCGTCCCTTTGTCCTTGTGCTGAACTGCAAACTGAGAAAGAGAGGTATAGCGGGCAGAGAATGGGGACATCTCTCGATTCTTTGGAGCTCTGGAGGCCACCTGGTAGGCAGAGAGGGGTCTGCCCTGACTCGGCCACGATTAGAGCAGGGTATCCTGGAGGAGGCTTGGGGCTAGGAACACTCACTGCAGTCTTGAGAATGGCGCTCCGAGCGGTGGTTCCGGGTCCGGATGGGGAGAGGAGAGAGCCTCCTCACTGAACTGGGGGCTCGATCTCTCCTCAGGTTTCAGCACCAAATGTAAGGTTTTTCAGAGGAATAAAAGAGACAACGAATGAAAGAGACCCCAAGGCAAAATGATCTATAGGATGTGCTTTATTGCCAGTACCCTTGAGTGGGGAGAGTCAGGGAAGTCACACCTGGGTTGAGGAGTGCGGGAGGTTTTTAAGCCTTATTGGTTCTAGGTCTAGATTCAGGTGGTTTTTTTCCCATATTAGGCAAGGGAACATTGTGTCCCTTGGTGATTGGCTGGGGGTGGGGAAAGTCCAGATGATGGTGGGTGGTCCCTGGCTGAAAAGTCCTGGATGGAAAGTTTGGAGGGGGGTGTTTCTGTCTAGGTTTTGATGTACTGGAGATGTACTGGAGATGACACGTTGGCCATGGCTGCTTTGGCGGGAAGATCAGCCATCTCGACCCAGTCTGTGATGTCCACCATTTTGGGTGCCTCGGTCTCTCAGCCAGCCCAACAACAATATTCTAAGACTTTACTTATATTTATTCTTTTCACAGGTTATAGATTATACTTGTCACATTGGACAAATCACCATCATTTTGTCAAGGTAAGGTTTTTGCTTTCCTTTCTAGCAAGGTGTAAACTCTCATTCTGTGGTCTATGTGAGAACAAATAGGACAGTGCCCTGCATTTCCATTGGGTCTATCACTCCTAGGTCCTCACAGAACCTTATTGAATTGGAAGCAACAAACTTATAATCACTGGAACCATATTCCCAGATAGAATAGGCAAGCAGTTATGGATTTGAATTTTAACCTTAACTCTGCCATTAACTCTATGTGACCTTCAACAAATATTTTGCTTTAATTCTTTGGACTTCTAATTCCTTTTTATGTCATAAAGAGTTATAAAAGATGGCTTTCAAGATCTCATCAACCTTTATAACACTGGATGAGAGTCTTAGAACTATTTACCCCCAGAAGGGTCGGGATATTAATAGGGTCCGTGGTCAAAGGAACAAGGTAGGGTCCGTGGTCAAAGGAACAAAGCCGATACAAAAGCGAAGGTCAAGCAAAGCTTTATTTCGCATCAAGCATCAGAATCTTACTGGCCCCAGGGCCAGGGTCTCTTCTCTCTGGGGAGAAAAGAAACACACCCAACTTCTCAGGCCAGCTTTTATAAGCATCCCCCCACATCACAAGCTGCTAGGGTCACATTCACACTGGAGCCCATCCACTCACGTGACTTGCCTGCGTTAATTTGCACTTTTGTGGCCTCTCATCTGAGCCCAAGCACTGGTATTCTCTGCCCACCCTTAGTTTGCATCTAAATACCTCCCCAGGACACACCCTGGGAGGGAAATTAAGGGGGTTACTGATTGGGGTATCCCCCCAAACTGGCTCACCTTTGTTTCCCAGGGGCCATTTATCTTTAACACCCAGGAGCTGTTTTTATGAGTAAACAGGATGGCAGCTTAGATTTTAAAACTGGACCTTACAGATATCACCTAATGTAGTGGTCATATCAGAGTTGACATTAGAGTTTTTAACTTTTACTCCTGGATCTTTTCCTCTTATAGGGAGCTGGCTCTATTTAGCTGGACTAATAATTGGTTATTTAAATGTATACTTTGGAAAAGCTCCCAGAAAGGGGCTGATGAAAATGAAGTTATTCCTGGTGGTCATGGAAAGTTAGCACAGAACTCCTTGTTAGATTTTTTCCTTTCACTTTGACCCACACCCAAAGACTCTCTGACACTATGTTAGGGTTCATTAATTTAGGTATGAAATGCATTCTCCACTCCACTTACCCACCAACTGGACAAGAAGTATATGTAAGGTTTTGAGACATTTTTCTTGAAGAAGTTATATATTTTATATATATTTTTTCAAATATATATATATATTTGTGGAGAGTGGAGAGGTGATGGAGTTGGGAGAGGAATAGAGTATTGTTCTGGGGAAAGACCATAAAAATTCCTGAACGTTAGGGTGATAAGTTTGTTGTTTTTTTCCCCTCCCAGCCTGATCCCTCTGCTGTTGATGATACCTGTATTCTGTCTGGGCAATGTTAGTGAATGTTTCCACAACTTCAGCCAGAGCCACAGGTAAGCAGGGACCAAATCTGTCATTTCCGTGGTAGCCTTTCCATTTTCTTTTTTATAGAGAGAGATGGAAAGACCTTATATGCACATTCTAGCCAGGTTGCTTGTATTTGGAACAAGGTTCTATGGAACTTTGGTAGATTCTATAGAACAAGGGATAGTTAAGGCAAAAAACAAGTAAGTAGAAATATAATGCAAAGTGACTGGAAGATAATATATGTATCTATGAGAAGGGATAAGGTATTATGGGTAAGGGTTAGCAAAATGATAAGTAAAATTGCATACTTAATACATTTTCTTGTACCAAATGGGTATCACTCCAGTCTTGTATCCGTAGTAGTGGTCCTATCCATTGATTCTCTTCCTAGGTGTATTCTGATGTACTCACCACCATCAGCCATGGCTGAACCGCCTTCCGCCAACACATCAGTCTGTAGCACACTTTATTTTTATGGGATCACCATTTTCCTGACCAGCTTTCTTCTCAGCCTCCTCACCATTGTGGTATGCTGCCACCCGCTTTTATGGAAAGAGAGGGAATCAGGAGGGATGGGGCATTATTCCCAGGGCCTGGGAAAAATGGGATAGAGAGGTATTTCCTAAAGTCCTAGAACTAAGAAAGTAGCTGAGAGATATTGATAGTTTACTGCCTCAGTATTTGGATTTTCCAAGATTAAGTGATTAGTGGCAAAAGAATCTATAGTCATTATGTGAGAATTATGCTCACCCTAGGACTAATTAATATATGTTCCTGTGGATCCTCATGGAAGACCAGGCCAGAAAGCTAGTATACATCAACCATGTCCTTTATACAGGATAACATTCCAGAACATTGGAAATTTGATTATTTTCCAAATAATAAAGGAATTTTCTTTTCTCAATCCTTTACTAGCTATAAATGCTAAGTGGCTTAGGCATTTACTAAATGCTGATTTGACATCGTCAGAATGATATACAATTAAAATAATTAACCATGGAATAATATGTCATTTACACATAGCTGCCTAGTACAAAATCAGCACACAAGCGTGCCATATCTACTTTGTAGTGTCATTTTCTCCTCTCTTCATATGCTGGTTCAAGGATTACAAACTGTCTGCTTACAGAGCCAATTTATCCCACAGATATGTTTTATTTTGCTAATGCAGCTGGCACTTGTGAACCAAATAAAATCAGGGAGAATTTCCTTTAAGAATTTAAAAATAAGTTGTAGAAATAGCTTAGCTCAAATCAGCAACTTTGTAAAGAGGGCTAAATGAATAGTTTATATTAAGATGATTTTGATGATCTTCGTTTAGAACCGATTAACAAGAGAGGCAGGTATCCCAGAGCTTAGTACCCTGGGGCTTCTTGATTGCTTTTTTAAATAAAACAAGCTTCAGTGGACATTCAGAATCAGAACTGATTCTACTAGACATAAATATTCCCAAATAAGTAAAAGCCTCCTTTTGATTCCTATGCCTGTAAGGAAAGGAAACCACATGGCTAAACTTAATTAAATAATTGGCTTATTAACTTAGAGAGTGGGTCTGGATTATTAGGGAAAATTTTATGTCAGATTTGTTACCAGTATTACCTAATTTACACCCCACAGAAAGCACATTGGACTTCATTAGCTTAACCTTATAGGGAAAGCCCCCAAATGGAAGGGGGGAAACAGTCTATTTTCCATCTAAGGGTAAGAAGAGACATTCTAAAACTTTTTTTTTTTGCTTTGAGTTGAGAATTTAAGCTCAGCCACAGTGCTGATGTGTTTAAGGGTATTAAGCACAGAATACTTTCTAACACAAGCTCTAGTAAAGCATTTTAAAAGAGGGTCTGGTTAGATCTTAGCTTTAACTTCCCACACATACTGTGATTAGCCTTAGATGGGTGGGAGGGAGCCAGAGAGTTGATGTAAAGTTTATGTATTGAACATGGTAACCACAAGTTTGGCTAATATCTGTCCATTTCCCCTGGTCAAGTAAAAGTCCACTCTGAAGATCATTTTCTTTCAGAAAAAGCCAGTCTTAGATGGTAAAGAGAGGGGAGTGAGTTCTCCTGCTGTCAGATCCTGAGAAAAGTGACACCCCCTACAACACTAGGAAGCTAGAGCTGGGAAGTTTTGCCAAGCCTCAGGCAAACTACCACTGATGTACCCATGTTTAGGTCTTACTCATCCAAGCCCAGATCCTGTATAAGAAGTTTGTGAAATCAACTGGCTTCCTGGGGAGTGAACAGTGGGCAGTGATTCACATTGTGGAGCAGCGAGTACGCTTCTATCCAGTGGCCTTCTTTTGCTGCTGGGGCCCAGGTGGGTATCTTAATGGGAAGAGCTGGGTAATGACAAGGACATCTGTTAGGTTCTGATCAAGCAAAGTGGTCTCACCTAGAAGGATGACTACAACTTGTAAAACTCCTGTCCAAATGTAAAATCTATGTTGGTCCCACTTTCTTCTTTTTCTTCTTATGTTTTAGAAATTAAGGTAATTAGATATGAGATGTAACCAAAGAGAAGAAACATCCTGATAGAGCTCAGAGTTACTAACACCTGCCCTTCCTGCTACACAAAGTATAGTGAGGATCAGATTGGATAATGCTTATGAAAGAACTTGTGAATTCTGAAACACTCAGAAGTGTAACTTATCTCTTCATAGTGTGTCTTAGCCATCATTGCTACACTAATAAAGTGTACAGTTTAGTCATTGAAGAATAGAAGTTGGAGACCAGAGATCCAATGGTTTATATAACTGGTTAATGTCACTCCTAGTCTTCATTATGCCTGTACCTTTATTTCTTATGGTGCGTAGGCATGTATACTGGGGAATTTTTTTTAAGATTTTATTTATTTATGAGAGAGAGCACGAGCAGTGGGAGTGGCAGGCAAATGGAGAATCCCTCAACAGGGAGCCCCATGGGGGACTTGATACCAGGACCCTGGGATCATGGCCTGAGCTGAAGGCAGATGCTTAAACGACTGAGCCACCTAGACGTCCCTATACTGGGAAATTTTATGCTCAGACAGGTAGGGTCGGCAAGAAGATTTATACTTTGTGTTTTCACAGCTGTCATTCTGATGATCATAAAGTTGACCGAGTCACAGGACATGAAGGTTCACATGGTCCTCTGTATTCTCCAGGTAATACCTTCAACATCTTTTTTTATACCCTTTTATCTTGTTCTCTTACACTGACATTACTCACTAAGTACAGTTGTTTCCCTTATCACATTTATTTCTATGTTGCAAAAAAGAAAATGTATTGTTTATATTCAGTTATGAAAAGTGTGAAGTTTTCCTCACAGATGAGGTAGATACTTCTGTGAACGTGCTGCCATGCACCCCAGAGCATATGTATCTCTGGTTAACTTCATTTTATTGTTTTTTTAAAGGATGGGTAACAAAAAAAACAAGATCTACCAGATAATGTTTTTATGAAACACTGATAGTGACATAATTCTCTCCTACCCAGAGCAAATTCAATTGCGTAAATTAGCTATTCTATGTAAATGGAGAGAGAAGAATACAGAAATAGAACAATTCTATCTTTTCCTCTTTTATCAGACTTATGAAGCATCTTTTGGGTTGTCTGACTATACTGATAGGGCATTTTCCTCAAACCTGACCTGGAAAATGGGAGTAATAAGGAAGGGGATTAAAACCAGTTCATTTTTATTATGTATATGCCAAGAAGTATGACCAAATCTCAGTCATCCATAACAAGGTACAGTGTGAAGAATGAGTTCAGGAAGAGCTAGAATGGGAAGAAATCAGAGAGGGAAACAAACTGTGAGAGACTTAGGAACAAGAAACAAACTGAGGGTTACAGAATGAAGGGGATGGATGAATGGGGTAACCGGGTGATGGGTGTTGAGGAGGACATGTGTTGTGATGAGAACTGGGTGTTATATGCAACTAATGAATTGTTGAACACTACATCAAAAATCAATGATGTACTACATGTTAACTAGTAAAAAAAAAAAAGGCTAGAAAAATATAAAAAACTGACATCAGATTTTGCTGTTTGAGATAAAACAAATATAACAGTGCTTTGTAAATAAGGGGAATAGGGATGATTCCCTGGATCTCTGCAAACCTGAAGGATGGGTTCCATCACTTCATCTCCTCAGGCTCTAACAGCATCATCGCAGGGTCTGCTCAACTGTGGAGTATATAGCTGGACACAGTACAAGTCCTACCAACTAAAGCAACAGGCTCGGCGTGATGCAGACACCCAAACTCCATTATTATGCTCACAGAAGAGATTCTATAGCAGGGGCCTAGATACAATGGAATCTGCCCTTGGTTTTGCTACCAGCCCTCCACCATTCTTTGAAACTGTAATACAGGAACATCCAGGAACAAGAATTATTCCACACTAATGGATTGAGAAGAGTGTTGGTGAACAACCTCTCAGGTCTTTTCAAACCATGCCTTAAACTATGGAAGTGAAAGAGGATGTAGTGCTGTGATTAGTAGCTTTTCTTCTTGAATTGGGCAGGACTCTCTGTTATTCTCAGATTCACTAAAGTCTTTATTCAGAGAGGTGAAGCCATCTTCCTTCTAAGACATAGACTTCTGTCACCTTAGTGAATACTAGATTTGTTAAATCTCTTCTAGATAAGTTCCAGATTATTACTTATATGTGCCATTTCCACTCTGTGGTCTTAGGGGAAGTAGGATGGCATGCAGCAGCTTGCTCAGATTTTGCTAGTATTGTTATTCTCTTTGAGGTTGGACAAAGAAAATTCTGGGTATCTGTTCCTTGAAGTGTTTTTGAAACTCAGAAGAAGCAAGGACAGTAACTACAAAAAACTGATGGTGGGATCCTCAGGTACATCTACTGTCTTATTTGATCAGTTCTGTTTTAAGTCTTGACAGTAGGAACCATCTGCTCTAGGAAATTAAGGCCAATCTTATGAAGTTACAAGGGATAATAAGATCTAAGAGAAATCAGGATTAAAAGAAACTTCAGGTATCAAAAACTCTCAACTCCGATTTATAAGCACAAGTCCAAGTGTAGGTTTCATAGTGCCTGGACATAGAATTAGGTTGAACTATATGAACTTAGCATTTTTCTAGGTGAAAATGACCAAATATAATCAGTTTGCGTGGTTTAACCTAATGGTAAGTGCTCGATGTATGTTTATAGAATAAATGAATGAATAAGTGAACGAATGGCTAGAGAGGACCTTTTGGGAAAAAAGATTGCCAGACTGCAGAGCCTCATTCCTAGCAAGAATATCTAATCTATTTCTTCTTTCCCTCCCCTCTCCCTCTCCTTCCTCCTCTTCTTCTTCTTCTTCTAAAATATTTTATTTATTTATTTGAGAGAGAGAATGCAAGCAGAGGGTGGAGCAGAGGGAGAGAGATAAGCACACTCTATGCTGAGCATAGAGCCAGACACAGGGCTGGATCCCAGGATCCTGATATGACCAGAGGCCAAAACCAAGATTTGAACACTTAAGTAACTGAGCCAGCCAGGCACCACTCTTTTTCAATCACACAACAAGTGATGTTTGGTTTCTTCAGTTAAGTAACGAACAAAACCAGTCTGAGGCCAGGGCATCAGATACCATGATGCCAAAACAAAGTGGAAAAGCCAAATGGACAAAGTGGCTGGAATAACAATCAACTAAAACACCTGGACCTAATAATGAGATGCTTCTTACTTGAATACTCCGTTGGTCTGTCCAAGGAAAAATCCTTAAGATTAGAGAAAAATGACAGAGTAGATTACAGTGGTGAATTAGATAGGATACCCTAAAACATAAGTTCCAGAAATCATTGCAAAGGAACTCTCTGTGGAAATGTTAGGGAGCTCGGTAACAGCTCTTTAGTTTTGAGGCCATGAGCCTCACCCTTACTGTGGAAGGTGACCTGGCCTTGTTATGTCAAGATCACGTCTTGAGGCCTGCCATTGCTCCATAGCTCTGGAAACATGATTTTGGAATAGCACTGAACAAAAAAGATTGTTTCACATAGGGAGCTGCTTTAAGTTCTTTGCATTTAAAAATGAACGAGTATTCAACATTTGAAGTGATAGATGAAAAAAATTCCTATTTCCATAGACCTTGAGGGATACCAGAACTACAGTCCAATTCTTAAAAATTTTTTTAGTGGGGTACCTGGGAAGCTCAGTTGGTTGGTCATCTGACTCTTGATTTCTGCTCAGCTTGTGATCTCTGCATCATGGGATTGAGCCCCACATGAGTCTCTGCACTTGGTATGGAGTCTGCTTCTCCCTCTCCCTCTGCTCACTCTCTCTCTCACAAATAAAATCTTTAAAAAGTCCTTTTCACATCACTTCATATTTGGCTTTATTGCTAGAAAGAAGGCAATGATTAAATATTTGTCAGGTTTGTTCATCTTGCTTCTCTGATGAATTTTTTGCACTGACACTGGTTTTAGATCTTCTGTGGATATAAGTAAACAAAAAGGTAGGAACAAAAATTATAAAAGGTTGGGCAAGATAGAGATTAGGATTATAAGGTTTTTGACATGCCAAGAGTCAGAGGGGACACATGGAGCTGAGCCACTATTTACACTGCCCCCATAACGCTTAGAGTCACACATAGGAGGGGTATGGATGTACAAACAGTGATATTCATAAAGTTGTTGCAAATATCCCTGCATGACACTTGTCTAGGTTGTAGTCGTAGTAGAGTATAGAGGTATCTAAGCAGGTTTGATTAATATAGATCTGTGAACAACGTCAGGTAGCATCCCTCCCATCCCCTGAACAGCTCTGTCTGTGGCTTTAAAAGACTTTGCTCTCCAGTACCACATGTTGTACATGGGGAACTGGGGAAGAGTTTGATGTTTTTTTATTCAGTCAACAGCCTTTCACATTTTGCAACTTTTCAGGCAACATTTTTGCCTTTTCCAAAGATTTTAACACATTGATTCTCCAGGCTTCAGCACCAGCCCTGCTAACAGTAACCTCTTCTTTGTAAGGAATGCCATCTTGCTTGTAGGTATCTGTCTGGCATCACCTGGAAATGTCATTACAGTGTTCTGGGAGGTTATACTCATCTACTCTGAGGCAGCAGGGTGTAGAAATTTGCTGGATCCCAAATGTGCTGGATCCCAAATGTGCGATCTGAACCTTTCCTTCAGCTGGCATGAAGACAGATAGTAGTGATCCTTTTAATAACCAAGGACACTGCCACAAGCATGTTATTTTCCCTTATTTATTTTTTTTTCCCAATACATCTTTCCAGAGAAGCTTTGGAGCTCAGGTTTTTTGAAACAGGCAGTACCCTCTGTGCTTATGCAACAGCCAGTGGAAGTAGTCTGTGCTGGAGTTGCTGAAGCCCATATCTACAGTAAAAAATTCATAGGACAGAGGTTCTGACCTTGACACTTGCCACATGGTCCTGCTTCATTCCCAAGTTTTGGCCAAGCTTGTGAACCATAAAAGCTGTGAAATGTGGTATATTTTCATGGCAGAAAGATTCAACACTGGTTGAATTCTTAGTAGTGCAGATACCACTAAGAAATGCAAGGCTCTGGTACCCAAGACTTTGGCTAATGATCATATGAACAACATTATGTTTCACTCTTCTCGAAAGATGCCAGTCTCCAAAGCAGTGAAAATTTAGAAGTGTTTCTTGCAAATTCAGAGAGATTTTTTCACTAAGTTTCTGTCTATATCTTTAAATAATACTGTCACATTTAGTTTCTTCCTTTTTAAAAACTTTTTTAAAAAAGATTTTATTTATTTGAGAGAGGGAGAGACAGTGAGAGAGGAAACACAAGTAAAGGGAGTAGGAGAGGGAAAAGCAGGTTTCCCACTGAGCAGGGAGCCAGATGTGGGGCTCCATCCCAGGACCCCGGGATCATGACCTAAGCTGAAGGCAGACGTTTAATAATTGAGCCACCCAGGTGCCCCGCATTTAGTTTCTTCTTGTACCTATGTTAACACAAACATCCGTTACCATCTGTGTTGTCTTGGTAGTATTATTCCACATTTGGAACTGCATATTGTCAACCACAGTAAACATTTCTGCATGCTTGAGAAGTGACTGCATAGATAGTGGACATCAAAAAGGAAGAGGGTTCTATTTTGCCCTGAAATTGTGACATGGTTAAGAGCTCCTCCTGTTACATCGGGCTCCCTG